>APFE031084105.1:90128-105899 GCA_000404065.3 Pinus taeda
AAACGGTCCAAAAGGCTTATGGGGTAAAAACCATCAGAGCATAACACCTTGGCCAAGATTGGGGTAAATCCCTAATCTTCACTTATAGGCATCGGCGTGACTGCCTAACTGACAACAAACACCAGAGGCTGGTCCGCGCGACTGTTTCTCAGCAACTCGTGCTGGTCGATGCGACTGTCAGTGAATTAAGCACGTTGATCGAGGGAGCTAAGGAAAAAAAATGAAATAGGGACCAGATATGCTACTATGAATTTTGGACTCAAATCAGTAAGCAGGAGAAATGAAACTGAACCAAAGGGGAAACGTGGAACTAGAAAATTTCTCACGAAAACATGAAATCCAAGACAAACAAAATGATTGGGATCCTCAGTGGAGTCACCAATTTGTGGTCAAGTAAAATTATAAGTGCGGAGACGAAAGAATTCCTCTAGCCCGATAATGGGTCTAGCCACAACATATAAATTCTATGGAAGATTTCCTTCGGTTAGAATCAATCAAGAGGGTCTACCTCTTGGTCCTCTTATCCTGCTTGATGATGTCCTCACTTCCTTCCTCAAGCACCTGAAACAAGTAAACAACAACAAACAACAAACATGATAATAGATGAATTCTAATTCGACCTACTTAACAAGTCAAGAAACATTAAGCCATGAATGTGTAATATTACAAAACATGTAGTAATCAATAGATAGTTGCATATACTAATATCAAAGAGAGATTACAACCATTTGTATTGATGTTGTAGTCCTCCTTTGACAAGACCAGGTTTCCACACACTTTTTCTAGCATTCTATGATGGCCTCAAACAAGAATAGTTTTAAGGCTTTCCCTTTAGGCTTCACTCCAAACCAAATCACAATTCTCCCTCACACAACTAGATAACTACAACTAGTAATAGCTTGTTATCTACTCCAAACCAAAATAACATCAAATCTCAACCAAAAAACTAGCTTGTGCTTGGGAAGAATGGTGATTTATACAGGAAAGATAGATGGGAGATGGATCCTCTTCTCATGGGAAAAGGGCTTATCCCTTTAGGTAGTTCCATCATTATAGGCGAAAGGAGTCCAAACTGTCATCCTCGACCCCACCCAGCCAAACTATTTACTAGACTTCTGTTAAGAAGCTTCTAGAGCTAGAAGCTTCGACTCCAATTTAAAAAGCAAGACCGGCGCGACTGGAACATAGCTCAGTTTCTCTGGTCAATGCGAGAAGTAGTGCTAATCTCTGCACATCGGCACAAGGGAGACAAAGGCCATTAGTACCAGGCTTGTAAACTGGGCAAAACATAAGTTTCATGGGAAATGGTGCAAAAGGGAATTGATCTACTCATGAAGAGGGACACAATGGGAGTTTCTTCATGAAGGCAAAGCATGTGGGGTTCACTGTAGAGGTCCTCCAGGATCAAGGAATGGGGAGTACAGGGACAGTGACAAAATGTTGTGTAACACGACATAAGATGGGTTAGGTACCATACCACCACCAATGGGGTAGCTGCCAATAGGAAAATAATCCATCAAATATGGACCCTATTGTACCACATATTGCATGGGTGTAGGAATTCCCCTAACGGGTGGATAAGCACCAAAACAATTTCCCCCACTCTGTAGTGGTGGGGGAGTTGAACCAAGCAATGGATTCAAATCAAACAAATTGTTGAAGGTCATGATACAGGGAACACCAGGAGCTAACATGAAAGAATTAGGGTTAGTGGAGGCAACAAAATGTTGAGCACTACCCCAAATGGGTGTAGCTGAGGTTCCTCGATGAACCATAGGTTGTACAATAGGATAAACTACAACATCTGTGGAACTTGAGAGTTGCAAGTTGAATGGTAGTGGATAAAAGGTGTCCACAAAATACCATGACTTACCAGTGGTCATTTGGGTGTTTAAAGGGGAAACCAACAAAGACACTAAACATCAGGGTGTTCCGTAAATCAAGATAGACCCAAGAGGATATGTAAGTGGAGGATTACAAGGAGGTACTAGACCTTTAGTGGAAGGGTCCTCGGACAGAATAGACTCTGGGTCAATATGGATGTCATTCAGGGTTTGAAACTGGGCACTGAATCCCTCGAGAAGTGAGGGAATCTGATTCACTCAAAAATTCCTCCACATAAAGTGGAGGAAGGCCTTGCAGGTTTCAAGATAGAAAAAAAGAACCTAGGGTAGAAACGGTAAATATATCTTACAAAATTTTAAGTTAAATGATGTGAATATGAGTCTTAGTAACAAAACAACACACACCTAAAATAAAAAAAGAACTCTAAAGGAAATCAACAACTAGCCAGGGAACATAACTTTGTCTGATAGCCACAACTAGTTGGTGATTAAACCCAGTATTGAAGGGGCTAAAAGAGAGAGTCGGCCAAATGTATAACTATGATTACTCTTGAGCTTCGCAGGAACCTTGGTAAGAAGAGGCCAAGCACTCTCATAAATACAAGTACCCTCCCAAAAAACCAAATACGGAGTAGGTTCTTCTGTTTAGGTATTGGGGCAGCCCACCCCAGTCACCTTATGTTCGTTCCTAAAATGTTTGGCCACTAAGGTTACCTCAAATCACAGATACCATCGGGGGAATCATAGTCATGGACAATATGCTGTGTGGGTAGGACACATGAGTCCCTGACTCAATTCTGATATCCTCAATACACAGAATACCTACTGAAATGCAATCGAAGGTGGGCTACCTTATCTCACACTTCGATGTTTTCTCATGCTTAACTCTGGTAAGTGGAGTGGTCCCGGATGATATGAGTGTAGTAGGATTTTACTTTCATTAATGACACTAGTCTCATTTTCAAAATCTTGGGCAGTTTACTCACCATAGTCTAGCCTGAGATTCTAGCTTAAACTAATCTGTGTGTATACTAAAAAGAGAGTTAGTGATTACTTTTATTAAGAGATTCATTTTAAAGGCACTTTATTAATGTCTTCGAAAGAGGTGTTGACATATGGAATTTTATGAGACTTTAACTCAAACCATGAAAAAAAAATTATTTTCAATTTCAGTTTGATGAATAAGACCTTCTACAAGGAGAGAGTAATTATACGCATGTTCCAAAATGGACAACCAAAATACAAGTTCCAATGCACCTAAAGAAAATGCAAAAAATGGTATTCTAATTAGATGCACACTATTGTGCAGAACATCAAGCAGATTAAGCAGATAATTGTTTTTCTTTTTTCTTCTAGGATGCAGACAGATGCAAGCTAAACTAAATTCCAAAAGAAGAAATTGAATGCAGCCATGATAATGATAGTCTAAGAAATCAAGGACCTTAAGACACAAACCAACAAAATAGAAGTAGTGGCGATCACTAGAGAAGTGACAAATCAAAGTTTATAAGTATTAATACAGGATAAAAACTAATACAATGTGTTATAAGCAGTGATAATGCATTGTAATTAAGGGCTAGAAGCATTATAATGCTTTGTTATCCACTAAAAAGAGTGTTACACAGGTTTAACTCAAAACAAGAGGCTTTGGGTCCAAGAAAGTGCTCAGATCAGTTGTATTATTAAGCATGCAAACAATGGATGGGAACTCAAGTAAATAAAATATCAGGGGGAGGGAATTTAGGAGAGCGAAAAATAATTATCCCCAGTAGAGTCGCCAATTATTCTATAGGATTTAATGCTAGGTTAGATGAAAAGAAAACCCTCTTAGGTTGTCTCGAAAACTTAGGGCAGACCAAGGAAGAGAAAGGTTGTTCTAAGGCTCAGGCTTCTCAATAGATCAATGTTTAGAGTAATGATTAATAAGAAAAGAAGGAATGCCTGTAAGTTTGGCATGTAGGTCTTGTTGCAGTTTTCAGTGTAGCTGGGAAGCGCTCCTAGCTAGCTCCAAATCTTGGTCCTACACATAAGAGAGAGAAAAAAAAGCAACGTTCACAACATAATATCTTGATATTCAAAACTATGAGAAACATCTAAATATTACTGAATAAATAAATATAAATCAAACACCAATACATTCATTAGTTAAGAAAAATATGTAAACAATGAATAGAAGCATATGGAAGGAAGCACAACCAATCTATATTATTAAAGGAGTTGGAGGAAAGGTATAACCATCAGATGCAGTTGTAGCAACACCTCCCCCAATTCCTAGCTCCAAAACTCTCCCTCTCAAGATATATCTCAACAGCATGACAGACAAGAATTCCCATCATTTTTCCAATAGCCAAGCTTCCAATATATAAGATGTGGAGGCTATGAAGATTTCCAATATTCCTCCTTAGTTCAATTTGGGCAAAAGATTTTGGGTGCTTAATGTTTCCTGATATAAAAATTATTTTATCCACTTTTTAGATGCTTTTGTGCTTTGGAAAAATCTTCCCCATGATTTATGGCTCTTTCCCACTTTTCTATGGTTTTAATGTTTAGGAAATGCTAAAGATGAAAATAAAGATATCACATTCCACCATATCAGTTTCCAAAAGTGAACAAGTATCAAAGTATACTTAAATCGAGTTTTTTCCTTGTGACTGAGTGAGAATTTTGGTAACACAAGTTAGTTGAAGGGGACAAATTATTATATACCAGGATAACGTGATCCTCATGGTACATAACTTGTATTATAGTCTTATATAGGCTAAGAGAAAGGGGTATTTCAACCAAAAACATAGTATTCTCCTTTGAGCTGATGAGGAGGTATTTTCATGTATAACAACTAGGCTTGTGGTGCTTGGTTGAGGCCATACAAGGATTTTACAAGCTTGGGTACTTTTTGTTCCTAACCCTTCACAACAAATCCTTATGGTTGGGACATAAAAATATCCTCTTTCAGATCTCCATTCAAGAAAGTTTTTTTTACATGCATTTGATGGAATTTCCAACCGTTTTGAGCTGCCAAGGCAACGCGTGTCTAGATGGGTAGCCCATTTTCTAGGGGAAGTATCCTCATAATCGACCCCTTCCTTCTATGCAAAACCTTTTGCACAGCTTGGCTTTATGCTTGTCAAGTGAGCCATCTTCTGATACTTTTGTTTAGACTACTTGTAGCCTATTGGTTTGGTTCCAAGGAGGATCACCAACTTCCAATTTTAATTTTTTGTCAAAGCAATCATAATAAATTTCCACATCACTTCTATTCATTCATCACGAGAAGTGGCTTATTTGAAAGAAGTTGGTTCGAAATATATAGACAAATTTAGTTCACGGTAATAAGAAACATCCATATAAATAGGTGAATCATAATCATCTACATCACCTCCATTCTATTTGGTTGAGCTTTTTGTTCATGTCTTTCCAACTTCATGAGGATGAACACTTTCAAGTGTATTTTTCAACCATTTTGGAGGACCTTTTTGATATTTCCCAAGCTACTCAATTGATTGAGATGGGGATAAATCAACATTTAGTCTCCAAATTATATCAATCATATCACTCATAATGTCATCAATGGATGGAGATTCATGAGGAGGAGAGAGTGCTTGAGAAGAAGATTCCAAAAATTGAGCTAGTATAGGAATCCCCCCTTCAAGATGTGGAATCTCATTATCAAACTCTTCAAAGTAATTTACATGTCTGAATCTATCCAAGTGATCAAGCTACCGCTCAACAAGATTGTCAATCTTGGAAGATTCAAGAAAGATCACATCTCTATATATTATAAACTTCTTATTCACTTCATCATAGAGATGGTATGCTTTGGAGGTGTTTGCGTACCCCAAGAAGATAAATTTGTGACTTCTTGCACCGAATTGTTTTCTCTATTCCTTGGGTATCAAGGCATAACAGGTGGAATAAAAAATCCTAAGATGCCTCACTGAAGGAATGTGTCCATACAACATCTCTTAGGGAGTCTGGTTTTTTATTGTTGGGTGTGGAGCCTAATTATCTTCTATATTTAAAGGTATTGCTGCATTGGACCCCAGTTCGAAATGGGACGGAAATGCCGC
Source organism: Pinus taeda (assembly GCA_000404065.3). NCBI lineage: Eukaryota > Viridiplantae > Streptophyta > Pinopsida > Pinales > Pinaceae > Pinus > Pinus taeda. Next base: position 96,040 of record APFE031084105.1, read on the forward strand.
CCGTAAAATATTTGCTGCCAGGGGGGTCCAAGGGTGCCCCCTTGCGAGGGGATCGAGGGCAGTGCCCGTGAAGCTAAGAATAGATGTAAAATTGCCTTCTAAAATGTTGTAATTTCGTAGTCAATATGGGCCGTTCATTAGGCGGAGATCTGACGGTAGAAGTTATGCTTCATTTATGGTTTTTTTCCTAGAAGGCAACCCCTCGCTATATATGAGGGAATTGTATTGCATCTATGGTGATCTGTATTCTGAGTGAGGAAGAGAGAGGAGATTGAGAGCGAAGAGGGAATTACAGTGGATATGCTATAGGTTGTATCTCTTCAGTTTGTTGGATAATATAAATCGAAGGACTGGCTGTTTCTCCGTGGATGTAGCCCAAACTGGGTGAACCACGTATATCTGTGTCTCTCTTGTTTTATGTTTTTCTGTGTTTATATTTATGCAATATTTTATGTGTTCCATTGCTCTATAATATATAATTTTCTAACTTTTATAGGATTATATGGACACTTAATTTTAATATACACAACACATAGAATTGCATCAGCCCAAAACATCAATTTAACATTATTGAAAAACATAATGGAGCATACCATATTTAATATTGTCATGTTCATTATTTCAACTACTCCATTATGTTGGCGATTATAAGGCATGATTATTTGATGGTTGATCCCATGTTGGAAAAGATAGTTTTCAAATTCATTTGATGTACATTATTTTCCATTCTCAGTATGAATAGATCCAATATGGTATTGTGCATCATTTTCGATCCATGCATGAAAGTTCTTGAATTTTTCAAAAGCTTCAGATTTTATTTTTAGTAAATAAACCCAACACATTTTGGTGTAGTCATCAATAAATGTCATCATATATTTATTACCATTTATAGAAGGAACAAACATTGGTCCACATAAATCTGAATGAATGAGTTAAATTTTTCAATGTGCTTTGGAATGAGAATCATGAAAAGATTATTTGTTGTGCTTTCCTAAGATACAAGCACCAAATTGCTTAAGTTTCCTAGGAATAGTTGGAAAACTACTAACACCATTTTTCATCAAGAAACTCAGGTTTTCATAGTTTAGGTGTCCAAATCTAGCATGCCATAAAAGACTTTATGGAAATGTACCTCCGTCATAGTGAGAACTGTATGAAAAGTTATGTGCACGAGAAGAGGTTCCTTGCAACTTCATAAGTATTTCTTATTCTATCCCAGTCATGACAAGTGAGTGATCTGATGCTTTTCCGAACTCAACTTTTCCATCAAATATGTGAATCGAGTGTCCTTGCTGGAGGGTGTGGACCAAAGTCAACAAATTTATCCTCAACTCCAAGAGGTATAGAACATCATGTAGAAGAAAGTATGGAAGACTAGCCAATTTGAGCTTCATGGTGCCAAGCTCTAATGGCTTGAGTTTTGACTTGTCTACAAAGTATACTGCTTCATCAACATTATCACTGAATTCTACAAATAAATCTCTTCTGAAAGTCATGTGGCAAGTTGCTCTTGATTCAAGAAACCAAGAATCTTTCTATGAAGCAGGTGAAGCATTAAATAAGTCTTCGGTTACTCCAATGTTGCAATGTACCACAACATAATGAGTGGACTCAAGTGCTTTTCCCTTCCCTTTGTCATGAGGTTTAACTTTTCCTTCATTTCTTTCCCACTCAATTCTATACCAAGGTATCTTACATGTGGAAGCATCATGTCCATCTCTATTGCATCATATGAAATTAATATCATACCTTTATCCTTGGTTTCCAAAATAATTCCAACCTTATTTATGATTTTGTGATTAGGTAAGAAATTGATTTAACATGTAATAATATCACCTTTACCAGTCATACTCATATTACTCCATAACATATATATGCCCCTTTTGAATTATATCCCGTCATATTCATATGACACTCCCTTTATTGTGATCCCTTTATTTTTATATAATGCATGGTATATCATATATCATGATTTTTTTTTAAAGAACCCAGACACATGCACCATCTTCATCATATATCACGACTTTTTTTTAAAAGAACTAACACACATGCACCATGTTCATCATATATCACAACTTTTCAAAAAATAAGTTTTCAAAATATGAATTAGTTTTTATATCCAACCAATGAATTAACCAATTTTTTTACAGGATCTCAACACATCAGTCAAATGCACCAAATAAAAAAAAATCAACGCATACACAGTCTCCAAATTACTATTTTCAGTCAGCGTTCCAACAATTCCACACTGCCTTAAAAAAATCAACATACCTCAAAACCAGTCAGGCCCTCCATATACAGTGTATGCAACAACACACAATATCATGCAAACTATAGTGCCTCTCCCACCCCACAATTCTCAGCCACACAAACACAAAGATTCTCTAAGAATCATCCACTGCACTCCCAAAATTTAACGCAGGGTTTGCATACAAATATGTATAAAACGAACCAACATATTCAACGAGAGATTAACTCACAAATCCATGGAGTCATCGTAAAGATAATTCAACAATGCATTGAATGCAAAGGATGGTTTGTCTAAATGTAGAGATTTGATAGAGAATAAAGGGCAAGAAACTAATAGGAGTTACAATGTAGAAAACTAATTTTGGGGGCTGGCTCTAATACCATCTCAGGCAAGGAGTAACTCCACTAATAAATTGTTTCAAACTTGTTTCATTTTCATTAAGATATCATATGACTATATACAAGGATAGGGAGACTATTGGGTTTCATCTCCCAATATCTCTTCATCTTCCAACTTCTCTTATTTTTTTATTTACCATATTTACATAGGATTCCTAATCCCCAAGATTAGGTGTTCAACACCATTGTACATCAACAATATACCTTCTTTTAATTGATATCCTTAACCCTTTGTCCCCTTGGTTTCTTGCTCCAAGCATCCTTTTAAATGATTGAAGTTTTCGCCACCATGTAGGGAATTTTTTATCACATATACTAATTGCTTCCTTCTGTATTTTATACATGATCTAAGTAAGTGCATTTTCTACTTGATTTTCCTTTCCCTTAATATGTTGGATTTTAAATTCAAATTCACTAATAAGATCCATCCACCTGAATTTCCTGGAATTCAATCGAGGTTGATAAAAAATTACCTCAAACCACTATGACCTCTCTTATTATTATGAACTTTCTCCCAATAAAGTAGTGCCTCTATATTTTTAAAGCATGCAAAATTATTTCAAATTCTAAATCATGTATTACATAGAGTTTTTTATGCTCATTTGGTTTCTTTTACTCATAGCTAATCACATATCCCTCTTGGATAATAAATCTACTGAGTCCTTCCTTGCAAGCATATGTACAAACTAAGAATTCCTTGTTTGGATTTGTAATGTTTAGGATGGGTTCCTTGTTCAAGAGGTGCTTCAATTATTAGAAGCTTGCTTCGCACTCAATTGACCATACAAACCTCACTCTGTCTATTTCTATAAAAGTGATTGAACAACCAATATTTGGAAACACTTGAATAAACCTCTTATAGTATCCTATCATTCCCATAAGATCTTACTAATGATACATTTTAAGGGGAATACCATTACATGATTTCCTTGATCTTCTTGGATTCTACTGCCACTCCTTGTTATGAAATTACATTACCCAAGCAATGTACCTGTGATTGAAATGAATCACATTTACTAAGCTTGGAACAACGTTGGTGCTCACTTAGCATCTGCAATACCATCTTGAGGTGTTCTCTATGTTCACTTTCATAATTGAATACACATAGACTTTTTCAATAAAGACCATTAGAAACTTATCCAAATACTTGTTGAAAATATTTTTCATAAGGAATATAAAGATAGCTAGTGCATTTTTAAGTCCAAGTGGTACCACCACAAATTCATAGTGCCCAAACCTAGTCTTGAATGTGGTTTTATAGATATCCTCATCTTGATCCTAACTCAATTAGCTCTAGACCTCAAGTCTATATTTGAAAATTTTGTGGCTCTTCTTAGTTAATCAAAGAGCTCATCAATTATGGTCATGTTGTTTAGTTGCATATAGTCAATACATACTCTAAGGTTAATGACAGGTGCCTAAATTGGCATATCTTTAGAGCTCATATAATACCTTTTTTCCCACAATTTCCCCATTTTTCATCCTTTCTTTACCACCATTTCTTCTATATTAATAATTTTTTGGTCAAGGTGATAATATCCTTTTGTATCATTTTAATCCTTATTCATATGCATTTTGCATGAAATTGTAGCATTCCTGTACTAAAAGTGGTATACAGGATTCAAGGATTGGACAAGTACAACTCAATAAAGGTATTCACAATAGTTGCAACTCCCATAGGTGCTACAACCCCCTGTGGTGTTGCAACTTTGACATGTGATAGTAATTTCTAGAGCACTCCACTATTTCTACAACCCTCCACCATTGTTACAACTCTCCATCACTCCTGTTACTCCTCACCATTGCTGCAACTTTTTACTGTTGTTGCAACTCTAATGCTTTGATTTCCATTGCTACAAATTTAAATTTTGTGAATAGTCTTATACTTGACATTGTTGCTACAATTTGTGTTGCCTTTTTTCACGGTGTGATTGCTACAACTCTCTATTTTTCATATTGCTGCAACTCCACATTTATTCTCCTAGTATGATAGTCAACTATCCAACTATCAATTTTGGACGAATTAAATGAGTTGAAAATTGGATTATAACACTGGAAAATGATAGGGATAAGCATATGATTATGAAAAGAAGCCAAAACATCCACCACTTGTCATACAACTGAATAGAGTTGGCCATTGCCTATTATTTCCATTTTTTTAAGGAATCGATGTAACAGGATGAAAAACCTAATTTTCAAAATTATACATCCCCCTCTTTAGTTTATTCTTATATATAAAATATGTTGTATAAAAACCCCCTTCTCTTCTTGAGCTACGATGTAGAACAAAAGAGAACTTGTTAGCTTGAAGCTATTAATTTATAGTTAGGACTGAAGATTTTATTTCTGCAATATAATTTCCCTTAGTCAAGTATTGGTCTGCTAAGTATTTATTTTTTACTTATTTTCTAACCAATTCCTCAACTGAGGAGGTAGGGCCCCATCCTTAGTCAGGTTTTGTCTATACTCATAAGGTAGTCATGGTTATAATCTATGCGTCTATTTCATTTATGCATATACTCTTTTTTCATATTGCTACAATTATCAATAGTTAGTTGTTGCAACTCTGAACTCAGGTACATTGCTAAAAATCTAATGTTAACATATTCTTTATTAACTCACTAATATATTTTTTGAAGGAATTCAAGCATTGTGTGAGTTAAGCCTATTTCTACAACTATGTTATAGCTTTAACATTACTATTTTTTCTAGAATTTTAGTAGTTATGTTCTCATGAATAGTTTGGATTGATTATTATATGAATTTAAGTTTATGGTTTCGATTTATTCATGAGAAAGTGTAAGTGAATTCATTTTCGATAAACATGGAGATGCATATCAACTACAACAATTAAGGTCATTCTTAACACTCGAGCAAGTAATCTGTAGAAGCTGGCGTGGTTACTTTTCCTGCAAGTGCAATTTACTTTCTTGCAAAATAAATTAAACAATGTGCTTTATATTCCTACAAGTGTGGTGTGATTTAGGTTAATTGGTAATTTTTATAAGCATTTGTATATCTTGAATAATGATAATCATTTATTTACTACAACTTCAAAGCACATACACGATTGTACTAACGTTTATGGTTCACGACAGTTCACAAGTTCCCCGTGAACTCCAAATTGACAATTAATTCAATAGTATTTTGGTTGTCTCTTTAAGTAATTAGAAAGAAAATTAAAATCCAATATAATTTTTCATTCTATTGTCCAGGAATCGTCAATAGTACAATTTCCATTGTGTGATTTTTTTCTTTAGTGATTGTGTAATTTCACTTGTTGTTTACATGATTTTATTTTTCAATATACATTTGGTTTATTGTTATTCTAATTTTACTTCTCTCTCATAATTTTTTTCAATGAAATGACTTGTTAGATGCCTAGGAGTAGGGATCAACTTGGTAGATTTGTCAAATTCTTGCTTAAACTAACAATCCAAAACATAACGAATGAGGGAGGGAAAAACAAACCATATTATTTAACTCCTACAAGTTCTTTGGCCAAATAGAAACCTGAATCCATCAAAGTAGAATATGAATTCATGTATCATTCATCCTCTACACATGTATAAGCTTTGTTCCTAGAGGATTTGTTCGACAAGCAATTCAACTATAGAGCTGATTTTTCCAGAAACTCCTAAGGTAAGCCTGATGGAGGAAGACAAGTCTTTGGAAAAAATTGGCCCACAAAGTTAAGAATGAGAGATCCTCTTTCTTCATATTCCTCATCAAGTAATTGGAGGAGAAACCCAAGATGAAGAATATCCCACATATAGCCTTACCAAAATTTCATGGTCTCTCAAAGGAAGATCTTGATACTTTTTTCTTTTGAATTCGATATTCTTTGTAAAATTTATGACTATGTCTATGATCCATAGAAAATGAAACTCTTTACTTCTACCCTTAAAGGTGTTGCACTATTGATCAATACTTATATATGAACACAACATAATATATATATGACCATAAACACAGAGATTCCGCAGAAATAATACTTCATTTCATTAATATCAAAGAACTAAAATATGCTTACATACGGAATGGAAATAAACTAGCTCGGGCAATGGTAGCTTATCTCTAAGAAGAGATTTGGCGGCTACATGTTTTTGAACTGTGTTACAATGAGGGTCAAATGATATTTATTATTAAGAAACAATAGAAAACCCTAAACATCCAAAAACCTAACCCTAGGAGATGAAGAGAAAAATTTTGGGCTCCATTAGGGCAAATTGGTTACATAAACTTCCTAGGGTTGTAACTTTGGCATACGAACGTCATTTGCCACACACAATAACTTGTTATAAATATATATCTGAGGAATTCAAATGTAAACTAAAAATGTAAATAAAAAACACATGTTTTCCTATTTTACAAGAAAACATCGTTTAGGGCCTCAAAACAGCTCTAGATGTTCGGGACCTGAAAAACTGCCAAAAATAGTAAACTGTGCAACAGTTAATGAAACTGAAAAACTGAAAGAAAAAATGATGGGGGTCCAAGTGGAATAGGAGGGTGGACACCAATATCCACCTGGATCATTCCTTCCCCCTTAGAAAGCAATGTTCCCAATTGTGTTGAGTGCCTCCATGAGATGATGAAACTTTTGTTGAACTTGGTATCTAGTGAGCCACTTGCCTTGGTGCAAGAGTTGGTCATCTTTGACAACCTTCTACAATTGGATCTTTTGATGGAAAGTGTTCTTGATCTATGTGTCCATGATTCGATCAATTGTGGTCTTTTCCATATAATTTGGCTTTAGCTCTGTTGGTGTGAGCTACTATGCAATGTCTGATGTGTCCAATAATGGTGGAAAGTGTGGTTGAAGGACATCGACATTAAACAATGGGTGTAGGCCAAGGAATGGTGGAATTTTGAGTTAAAATACATTGACCCATACAACCTTAGTGATGGTGTATGAACCATATCGAAGTAGGTGAAGCTTGCGGTGGCACCCAACAAGGCGCTCCTTTTGCAAATGTAACCAAACTTTGTTGCCCGCCTAGAACTTGTGTGGCACCCGATGTTGATCATGAAATTGCTTGTACTTAGCATTGGATCTATCCAATATTTCATGGACCTAATGGAGGATGTGCTGAATGCGGTTAATGAATTTGTTAGCCCTATCAACTTCGAGCTAGACATGAGCTAAATCTGCATAAGTAGCTACAAATGGTACAACAACATCAATGGGACATAGTGGCTAGAATCCTAACCCCACCTGAAAGGGTTTGTGTCTAGTTGACCTATGGAGAGCTCTATTATGGTTTTTATGACAGAGGGGAGGCTTTCATCCCAAGTGCGTGGATGCTTCAAGTGGTACATACATAGAATGTGTACTATCATCTTGTTGATGACCTATGTTTGGCCATCAATTTTGGGGTGGAAAGTTGTGGACTTAGTGAGCTTGGTATCCAGCATCGACCCGAGGCTTGACCAAAATGTACTTAGGAACCTGTTGACCTGAGATGAGCTAATGGACTATGGGACCCAAAAGTATACCCACACTCATTCAAAGAAGAGCTTAGCAATGTCTTCTGTTGTGATACTCTTCTTACAAGCCACTAGAATGACTATCTTAGAGAATATGTCGATGACCACGAAAACATATTTGTTTCCATGCTTAGTAGAAGGAAGGATTGACATGTAAGCCATGGAGATTAATTCCCAAGGTTGACTAGTAGTAGGTAGAGGACTATACAGACCTTTCTTATTAATGGTTAGTTTGGAATGACGCAGACAATGTAGGATCTTATGTAATTCCCAACATCCTATTGAAGGTTCGACCAGTAAAAATAATTCTACAACACTACCACTATTTTATCTACTCTGAAATGTCCAGTGACTCGACTGTAGTGTGCCTCCAAAATCATCTTCGAACACTCACTTGAAGGAACACAAAGGTATCCCAAGTGGCATAACAATGTGCCCTGGAGGTGAAAAATTGGAACTTTCTTACCTTCCCAGAGTGTCTAGTATGTGTTGCCGAATTATGGATCACTCTTGTAAAGATGCAGTCATCCTGAAGTATCCTTCCCACAAGAGTCAGGCACAATGGTCAGCGCCATGACTGATAGTCGGCTGAGGTAGTCTACAACATTATTGGTGCTGCCCTTGTTGTACTTAATGTGAAAATGGAAGTGTTCTAGGTATGTGGACCATTCTTCATAGCGGTCGTTCTGCAACTTTCCTTGTGTCTATATGAACTATAGGGATTGGTGGTTTGTTTGGATGATCCAAGTGGATATTGGTGGCCATGCACACATTCCACCTAGACCTCCAGTTGGTTTCATCATTTTCCTTGTTTATGACAGCATTTATTATTTTTAGCAGTTTTTGGGATCTTGAACTTCCGGAGCAATTTTGACCCCATAAATGACATTTTTCTTAGATATGTAAATCCTATATTACTCAAAGAAATATTTCCAACAAGGTATCATACACACCAAACAGAGATACTGTGACCAAGTTACGAACCCAGGAAGTTGGCTGCCCAGCTAACCCCAATGGAGCCCACAAACTCTTGGTGTTCCATCTTCTGGGGTTAGGGTTTTGGTTGTTTAGGGATTTCCCTTGTTTTTCAATAATAAAAATTCCCTTGAACCTCATCGTAACATAGTTTAGAGGCATGTAGCCACCACATCTCTTCTTCGAGATAAGATACCATCACTCAAGCTAGTTTATTTCTATTCTCTTTGTAAGCACATTTCAGTTCTTTGATATTAATGAAATGAAGTGTTATTTTTAATTACATCTCTAAATTTTGTTATATCATTATTTTTTTGTGTTCCTATTTAAGTCCATATTAGTGGTATTAGAGAAGTCTGCTCTTTCTCTGTTTTTCTTTGCATGTCCCCAACGAGGTCAGGGTATAAGGAGTTAGGGCTTGAATTGGTTTAACCCTTACAAGACCAACCTCGCAAACCCTAACAGCCTCCCATGGTGGAAGAAAAGAAAGACGATGGAGCAGGAAATCCTTTCAAAATATTGCTCGAAGAATCCCTCGAGCAACAGAGGAATGCGATGATGGAAAATTGTACCCAAATCCTTTGGCGGCTACCCACATGCGACATATCTTCTTTTAGTAACCACTCTGGGAGTGACACTCCCTTTAAGGTACAATATAAATGTGAAATACCCATATTTGAAGGTCAAATAGACGTGGATTCCATAGATAAATGGTTAAATCTGCTAGAAGGATATTTCTCAATTCA
>APFE031084110.1:7551-34731 GCA_000404065.3 Pinus taeda
TCACTATCTTCATGAGTGTAGTAGCTTTTCTTATTTGCATTCTGTTTCTTGTTCCATCTAATAGGTTCCTTCCCCTTGCCAATCTTATCTTTGTGAGGACATTTGGCAGCATAGTGACCTACTCTTCCACAAGAAAAGCATTTGAATGGTAACTTACCTCGGAAACGTCTAGTGCCTCGTTGAAGATTTTTGACAAAATTTGATTCTTCTTCTTCTTCTGATATGTGTTCAGACTCATAGTAGTTTCCTTTGCCAGAAGCCTTGAAGGCAGCTTCTCTCCTGTCCGATGGTCCACCTTTCCTCATTTCATAAGCAGTTAGAATTCCATGCAACTGTGACATTTTAAGGTCTTGAAGCTTTTCTTTTTCTTCTATAGCTGAAACTTTATATTCAAACCTAGGGGACAAAGATCTTAGAACTTTTTCAACTACAACAACCTCCTTTACTTCTTCACCCAAATTTTTCATACAATTTACAATCTCATCTACACGAAGAAAATAGTTAGCCACACTTTCATCATTATACATTCTGAGATTTTCATATTGAATTCTGAGAGTTTGGATTTTTGCCCTTTTAACCTGTTCATCTCCCTCATAGCTCAGAAAAATCTTGTCCCATATTTCCTTAGCTGATTTATACTGCATGACTTTGACAAATTCAGGTTGTGATAGACATCCCAATAGAGTATTGACCGCCTTTGCATTCGTTTCATATTTCTTCTTTTCAGCCGGATCTGTGGGAGTTGATGCTGGAAAAGTATACCCTGTATCTATGATATCCCATACTTCAGTACCCAAAGATTGAATATAGGCAGTAACTCTTACCTTCCAATATACGAAATTTGTCCCGTCAAAAACCGGTGGCCTGATTGATGCTTCCCTCTTGTAGTTGCTCATGATGAAAGATCTTCCTTCAAGCGATCAAGCTTCTTCAGAAGGACCTGCTCTGATACCAATTGTTGGAAATAATACTGAGAGGGGTGGGTGAATCAGTATTATCAAGGTAAGTATTCCTTTTTCAAAACAACTTATATACGCTACTTCAGATTAATTAACCTGCGTATATACGCGATTATGCACAAGGAAACCTGCGTATACAAAGAAAGCTTTTACTTTACTTAATCTTTCTGATGATGATTGTTAATTTGTGATGCAGAATCAAATAGCAGTAACCAGAGATAGTAAAACAGAGCAGAGAAATAATCACACACGAGAACACAAGATATAAGGTGGAAACCCAATGTGGGTGAAAACCACCTGCTGCAATTCGTCTCTATCTTCTTTTCAATTAGAAACTTCTTTTACAATATACTGGTGCAGTTTTTTTACCAGTACGCAGGTTGCAACCTGCAGAGAGCTACAATTCTCTCTCGTTTTCCAGCTTCTCCTGGAAGGGAGCTACAACCCCCTTAGCACTTGCACTAGCCAAGATACTAGTACGTAGGTGTTGGCCTACAGAAGGCTACAACCTTCTCTTTCTTCCAGGGACCACGTTTCATCAATTTTCAGTCTAGATCCATGAACATCAAACAATCATCAAGAAATTCTTCATCAACCAAACTCCTTTCCACCAACTAGATCTGAAATCAAGTAGATACTTCTCTACCAGCTGTACCCAAAACACAGTACCAGAAACCACACAACAGAACCCAGAACACAACAGCAATAAGCAGAAACAGCTAGATCACAACTTAAAGCATATACGCTATTTTGACAGTCTGTAACTTGCGTGCATACGCATCTGCGTATGGAACAACATGCGTATACGCACCTTCACTTCACCTAAACTCCGTGTATACGTGCCTTTTCTTCACTGAACCTGCATACAGATCTATAAAGGACAACACACTCTTCCAGATATTCAATCACTAATTAACCCAGATTTTCAGACTTATAGATCAAACAAGCGCCACATCTAGCAGGTCAAAATCATACACAGATACTATCATTTAGGCTTAAAGATTATGGCCCATGAATAGACCTTATCCTTCCTTTTGCGCTAAGGTTCCTCCTTCCTTCAGATCCAGATCTGCATCACCACCCACATATACCAGCTCTAGCACTTTATCAGATCTTCAATAATAATTCAGATGGTGATTTGTCACAAGATCTCCTTCCTCTTTTATAGCCTTAGGCCTTCCCCAATACCATGGTCCAAAACCATAACATTTCAAGACCATGAACCCAAAACTGGGATCAACACATCTGACGAGATGCTATGGTCCAAAACATAGGTTCAAGTTCCAAGATCTAACTGCCATGGACCAAAAGAATGATCGCCAACATATACGCGCTTTTGTAATGTATAACTCGTGTGTATACGCACCTTCGTCTAGATGAACCTGCGTATATGTCTTTTTCTACTTTCTGAGTGCCTGAACTGAGATCTGATACCAAAGAAGCTTGCCATCAAGGACAACACCTGTGCCATAGCTCCAAACCTGTGCCATAATGCCAACAACATCTTATACAATTTTGGGTATCCGAGGGAGGTAGTCATCGATCAAGGAGCACAAGTTACATCAAATTTGATTGAATATCTCATGAGGCAGTACCACATCAAGCACATAACATCTACTACCTATCACCCTCATGCAAATGGGCAGGTGGAAGTCACCAATAGAGCATTGGAGAAAATTATGACAAAGGATGTTAGCAAAATTAGAAAGGATTTGACATATAGACTTGTGGAAGCTACTTGAGCCTACAACACCACTTGGAATACCACCACTAGATTCACTCCCTTTGAGTTGGTCTATGGGAAGAAGGTTGTATTGCCTATTGAATTTGAGTATAATAACTTGAGGATGACATCTCAGTTAGACTTGGATCTCACTTTAGCACAACAAGAAAGGCTACTCCAACTCAATGGTCTAGATGACTTCAAAATGCAAGATCTCCTACACATTGAGGTAATCCAACTATAGAGGAAGATTGGCATGACAAGCACATAACACAAACGACTTTCCAAGAAGGAGATTAGGCCTTGTTATATGATTCTATATTTAAGTGTTTGAAGGGAAAGTTGATGACAAGATGGTTGGGTCCCTATATAGTATATAAGTTCCATGAGAATGGGTCAGTTCAAATCATAACCATTGATGAGGAAGGGATTCCCTTACTTTCCAATGGACATAGGTTGAAATTTTACAATAAACCTTTGTGCAAGAAATAATTTTTTAGTTCAATTGTTCTGCCGGTTTAATCACTGTTTAATTTGACTAAATCAGAAGCATTTAATTGTCAACCATGGTAGGTCCATTTATTTCAAAGGTGTTTGCACTATCTGTGCTGATACATAACATCCAGGGAAAGAAATGAAAGAAATGTTGTTGAACACAATTGCAGAACTTAAAGCAATCTTGCAAAAATTAAAAAGACATTCTGCAGGAATGAAATTCACTCATCACAGTTCATGTTTTTCTCAAAGAACACATGTGCCACACATCATTACAAAAGTTGTATTGATTGATTAAATATTATAGTTCTAACCAATCCTGTGTAACAACATATAATGAATTTAAAAACAAGAGTGCATCATTACCACAATTCATACAACATCATTAATGAATCATACTTAAAAGAAAGATAAACCAAACAACTAGTTTACTACTACTGCAGTCCCTGCTAAAGAGGAGGGGCCATCCTCCTACCGGAGCACAGGGATGAAATGGAAATTAGTTAAAAAATCAACATGAAATCGGTGTGAACATCACCATAAGTGTTCTGTATTACAGATAACTGGAAATTACAAGATCAAAATGTCTATGATGTTCTTGTGTTTCTATTTCCTTTTCATGGAATCAAACCTTTTTATAAAGTTTACAAGCCTCAAAAATTATGGAATAGATCAGTCATGAGAATGTCACGATTCTCATGCTAATCAATATTAAGAGGAAAATAGAAAGCGTTAGAATTTTTTTCCAATAAAATACCAATTCAAGTTACATCATCTCCACAATCATAAGCACTGATATCCTTTGACTATCTATAGATAATTCATGATTCCTAACAATTGTGTTTGAAGACAGCAACCACGGTCTTTGGCAATTGGGGTGTGACAACAACTCATGGTATAACAACAAAACTTTGGACTGTAACAAAAAATCCTCGAAGTCCTTAGTCGTAGGAAATACTTGAAAGAAAAATAACCAGAAAACTTCTCCCACAATTATCTTGGTTAGCCATCTCAAAAAGACATCACTTCCTTCGATATTTAACAAAAGACGGAAAAATAATATGTTGAGAAAGGATTTCTATTATAACTAGGGAAAATGGTAATTGGGACATAAAATTCATAGGTTTATAGAGAGAGAATGATAAAAAATGGGGAAAGAGGTGTCTAAGATATGCTTAAAAACTACAACCAACATCTCCCCCCAACTGAAGCAACTACATGTCCTCATGCAGAATCTTCAGGTACTGTTGTTTTATCGCTGATGTGAATCTATCAAGTTATAAGCACCAGTAGTATCTTCACCAACTAGTTTGTAACCTTGATTACCCATTAGTTGATGTGTCCATGATTCCTTTTCATAATCACACAATCAGTAATGGGGCCAATATTCTTCAACTGGAAGCCAAATCAAGGGATATTTAAATCCAAGCAATATACAGAAGGCTCCCATTGAATTTACATTCCTGGTATATTTTGGAACCTTTGTAACAATAAAAACAAAATTAGGAAACCCAAAAGGGTCACGCTCCTGCGCACTTGCACTACTAGCCTTTGTACGTTTAAGCCATCCAGTCAATGCTCAGTTCTTCAGCTGTGTAAATAAGTTGAGGAGAAACCCAAAAATCCTCCCCTTGTAGATGGTTGATTGTTCCCTTATGTCACAGGTACTCAAAAACTTCTTAAACTCATGCCTCAATTTAGTAGCCATGCCTAGTTCTACTCTTATTCACAAGGCTTCCTTCTCTTCATTAGTGTTAGATGACTTCATGGCCAGATGCCATTCTACTTGATTTCTCATGAAAGAGATGAAGGCACGCAACTGAAAGTCCCACATGTAGGAGAAAATGCATACAACCATATGCAGGCTATCGTTTTTAGAAATCATATTATGTAGAAAAAGCTCACAAAGTAAGCTTTGCTCATCAAAATCACATGCACAAAAAAAATCTACAAAAGTCCAGGTAGAATTACCTAGATACGGTCTATTCTCATAGACAACTTTTAACTGAAACAAATAAAATATTTCCAAAAGAAATAACGGATATGATGGGGAAGGCATTCTACACACCAATTGGTTTAGGGCGAGTCCGCACAACATATTTTTATCATTTGTTAAGTTATCTATTTTTTGTTGTAACTTCTGCACCTCTTCCTCCTTTTTCCTCTTAGTTTTCTTCCTTTCCCATCTTAACCATTCTTCTGTCAACTTCCTCTTAGCCCACTACTCTTTGAAAGTATTTACAATTTTTCAATACTCCTCCAGTGAGATCACTCCCTTTTGCAAAGAGAGTGTCAACTGCTTCCAATTATGTAATTCCGATATCAACAAAAGCTTTTCTGAACAACATCCTACTTCAAGATCTCGTGTTCTCTCACATGGAACATTAATAAGGGGTGTAACAACATTGAGATTCGAGTTATTATGCTTCAACGACTATTTCTTGTGTAACAATAGCTTCATCAACATGTTGTTGTGGATCAAATGTTACTTCTTCTTCTCGAGGGACCTCTGCCTCGTTCTTGTGTAAAAATAGTATTGTATACCAGTTCTTATGTTTTGGCTTCCAGTTCAATCACCGTGGTATACTCCATTTCAGCTGCTAGTTCTTGTGTAACGAGAACATTGTCAACGATTTCTTGTGTACCATCTTCCCAGGGTTTAGTTTGGGTTCCTATCGAGATGGTACTTCCAGAAAAAAAACTTTATTCCTGATTGTCTCTAAAATCTTAGCACATGATGAAAATACAGAACCTAATATAGTTTCTTCTCTCATCTTATCAATAGCCTCCGCCAAAGTACCCTGACCCGAGACCCTTGTTTCTACTTTATTGTGCTCTAATTCTTGCCTTAATTCTTTATTTTATTTTTCTAATTCTTCAATTTTATGCAACAGGGTTTGGGTCTTGTCCTTACCTGATAAATGAACCTCTTCAAGATGGGTTTTTTCTTCTTCTTTCTGCTCCCCTACGTCCTTATGCCTACTTGACCTCTTTCTAGATGGAGGCAGGGGCTCTGGTTAGGTGTTGAATCTAACCCTCTTCTTAGGTATCCTACCACCTATTGACTTTTCTAGTGATCTTTTCTTGATTCTACTTCCAGGAGATTTCCCTTGCTCTTCAATCACCCTAGCTTCCTTTGGAGCACCAGTGGGGGTTTCAGATTACTTTTGGCATGAAGTCCTTGTCTTTCTACTTATAAACTATTCCAAGCTCTAGACTTGGCATTCCAATGTGTCCATTATGATTAATTTTATAAGGCTGTGATTGGTGACACTAGTTTCCATATGCGTAATAACCTTCACAACAACAGCCATATGCTTCAGGGTCTCCAATAAGAAATATGCCAGGTTAACCAATTGTTTATGTCAGAGATGGTTTAACAATATGAAATGATAATTAAGCTCTGTTTTTTCCGTCCTTCACAAGTAATGTATTTGATAATGTATAAGGCAACATGTCCCCATGACTGAGGAAGCGACAATCGGTCAATTCCCCTCCCTTTCTTCTCTAATTTTTGCTCCCCTAGAAGAAATTTCACCTTCAGAGAAGTATCATTGATTTTCCAGTTAAAATACCTTTTTCCTTCATATTGCAATGCTAATACTCTATAAATTACTTCCTCAGTGACTTCTAACTTCAACCCCCTAGCCTTGTCTGATTCCTTTTCAAGTTCTTGGCAAACTCTAGGGCAACAATTTTCTTTCGACCCTTTGAGTCATTCAAATAATTCGAACCACCCTACCTCTTTAAAAATATGGCATGCCTCTGGGAAATTCTCCAATGCTTCTATGGAATTGGGCTCATTCTTGACCACTTCTCCTCCCATCTCTTCTTCAGACAATACCCTCCATGATTTGTCTTCTTTCTCTTATGAGAATTCTATGAAATGAAGATATAGTGCTTTGTTGGGATAGATATCAAGGCAGTAAAAGTAGTGAGGTTAGATCAGGGAATCATACGATATGCGTTACGGTCTCATTATTAATCCGGGTTCGTGAAGATCTGTTTTAAATGCAATTTAAACCTCTAGCATGCTTGACATAAAAATACGATAATGATTGTAGGATTTTCCAATGATTACAAAGTCTATCACTTTAATGTTTGATTTAAATTATAGATTGTGAAATGATTCACCCTCCCTCGAGTTTTAATGCAACGAACTTCCTCGTCTGTTAGATGGAACATCATGGTAAGTTCCATAATATTTAAATAAATAAAATAAATATACGTTTCGAATGACTCGTGATGTGGCGGAAAAGTCGTGGTGACGTGATTGATTCCAATGGAAACATGTTGATTAGGTCCTTTATTCTGGTGGTAGGATCTTTGTGATATCATTTATTAAGGAAGATGATTGTTCTCGACTCACTACTACAAATTGTTAGCTGTTACATGTGTAATAATAGATGTAATCACTAATTCCACTCTTTACAGTAGAACTCGTATTACAATAGTTTGAAAAACATTTAAAGAAAGTAGGAAAAGACTTAAGCATATAACAACTAAAGATAACATGTATGAAATAGATGATATTGTTGCAGGGAAAGAACATGTAACAACTACCACATAGTGATTTTCAACTGTTACTATTATCTGCCTGCACCCCTAGAAGAGGTCTTTGCAGAAATTTTTATTTATATACTATATTTTTTATAATCATATTATTATTATTATTATTTTGGTGTATCAGCTGCCAATAGAGTTAGTTTTCAACTGTTACACTTATTGAGAATTAAAAATTTGGCAACAGGAGAACTTACCCTTTCTCCTATAATTTGAAGATAAGATTCAGAGAAAATGTTGATAAATGAATCCTTTGATGTTGGTTTGTGATATAACCGAAGACAATGCCCATTAGCAAGTAATGGTGTCCTAACATTATTGATGGTGACTAAACTCACAGTACCATTGTCAAATACTGTATCAACTTCATAAGGACATAGACATATAATGCAAAGCTTCCCCTTGAAATCCTTGAGTCACGAATCATATAATAGAGGCCAATCTCCTATCTAAAACACATTCTTTTTGATGAATTTGTTGTGCCACTTATCCCTCCATTGTTGGATGATATCTGTTTATTGAATGGAAAGCAATCTCTTCTCATCAAGTTCATTTAGTTGATTTAACCGTTGTTTCTATGATGTGTCCAAATCTAGATTCACTTGTAGTGTTATTCTGAGTGTCTTTATTTCGAACTCTATGGGAAAAAAAAGGATTTTTACCATAACTAATTCGTATGGTGAGAATCTAGTAGTGTTCCTCCATGTAGTCCTGTATGCCCACATGGCTTCTGGTAGTTTATCAGCCCAATTCCTCTAGTGGTTGGCCACAATCTTGGAAAGAATTCCCTCAATAACCTTATTAGTGCTTTCCACTTGGCCATTTTCCTGTGGATGATAAGGTGAAGTAATCCTATTACAAATTTTGTATTTCTTAACTAGCTTCTAGATCAAATGAGATATAAATTGCATCCCCCCATTTGTCACTATTTCTTGAGGAACCCTAAAGCGAACACAAATGTATTAAAATAAAAAGTGTGAAACAACCTGTTTTGTAGCTCCTGTTAGTGCCTTTGCTTCAACCCACTTTGTGACATAATCTGCGCAGACTAGGATGTAGGAATTTTGTTGAGATTTAGGATTAATTGTCCCTACAAAATTAAAGGACCAATTGTCAAATGGTTCTAAACGTATCTGGGGGTGTAATGTCATCTCATCTGATTAGAGCAGTTGATCCATTCTCTGACAGTTGTCAGATCCTTTCACAAAATTCTTTGCATCCTAAAATATAGTAGGCCAATGGTACCCAGTTGAAAGCACCTTCTACATTGTACTTTGATCTACAAAGTTCCCCCCACAAGGTTCTTCATGACAAGATTTAATTATATCAAAGATTTCATCCTCCCTCACATAACACTTGATCTGATGATCTGACCTAGTGTGATAGAGGTTTCCTTCGTTCCAAGAGTATTTTGCACTTTGTTGAAAAGCTCTTTTATTCTTGTGTGGGGAAAGGTTGTGTGAATCTTTATGCAGCAAGATAATTAGTGATGTTTGCATACCATGGTGAGTGATTTGAAATAGCAAAGAGATATTCATTGGGAAAATAATCTTCAACATGCATACATTCATTATTAATAGTTAGCCTAGAAAGAAAATCAGCTTATCTAGGATTTAGGTAAAATTCCTATAAAAACAATAACCAACATGTAATCCTACCATTAGTGACTGGTTTATTCATTAGAAAATGGATGGTAGAGTGGTCAGTATGCACAATCACTCAATATCCCTTAATGTAGTGTTGAAATTTGTTGACAGAATGTACTACTGCAAGAAATTATTTTTTTGTCATTGTGTAGTTCAATTCAACTGGAGTCAAATTATTTATTATGCATTAGATAGCATATGGTTTTCTATCCTCAAGCTGACCCAAAAGCATCGGTGGCTATATGAAAGGAACAACTCCAATTTGGTCCTCGCAAAATAGGGGTTGCTGATACACACTTTTCCAATTCTATAAAGGCTTGCTTGCATTTCCCTATCAAAAATTACATATCTTTAATAAGTGGAGAAAATAAAGTGGATGCAATTCTTGACTTTTTTTCTATAAACCATCTATAATGCCGTGCATGTCCCAAAAAACTATGGACCTCTTTTTGCGTTTTGGGAACTGGAATATTCAAAATTACCTCTATTTTAGTGGGTTCTACTTTAATTCCATCACCAGAGATAAAATCTCCTAGCAGAATCCCTTCATTCATCATCATGTGACATTTGTGTGTACTTAGAGCAACATTAGTTTGTACACACCATTGTAGTACTTTTTCAAGATGAACTAATGTTGTTTCAAAATCATCACCATAAGGTGTAAAGTCATCCATGAATATTTCTAAATAGTCATTTAACAGATCTAATAATATCCCCAATATCGCCCGTTGGAAAGTTGTTGGCGCATTACAGAGTCCAAAGGGAAGAATTATGTATGCAAAGGTTCCCTAAGGGAAAGTAAAGGAGGTTTTATCCTTATCTTCTCAGGCAATCTGTATCTGATTGTAACCACTAAACGAATATAGAAATTAAAATAATTTCTTTCCAAAAAAGGTGTCAAGGACCTGATCTATGAACAACAAAGGGAAATGGTCCTTTTGTGTGGCCTTGTTAAGTTCTATATATTCCACACAGACTCTCCACTTGCCATTCTTTTTAGTGACAATGACAAGTGAGGATACCCACTAACTATTAGAAATTGGATAAATGAAGTTAGTATTTAGGAGTTTTTGCAACTCTTCCTTGACTACCTCCTTAAGTGCTGAGTTCATACACCATTGTGGCTATCTAAATGGACTACAAACCTCTTTTAAAGATATATGGTGGATGCACATGCTAGGATTAATTTCTTTCATATCTGTGTAATCCCATGCAAATTCCTTTTATACTTTTGTAACAGCTCTAACAACATTTTGTTTTGTTCGAGAGTCAGGTTTGGGTTAACATTTAGATGTTTACTTAGTTCTATTTCAATTGGGCTGCCCTTGATGTTTGGAGTGACCTTCATATGTTCAAATCTCAAATCCTTCACAGCCTCTTCCTCCCCCAAGTTCTCAATAGAAGTGACATAAAGAGGATTACTGATTAAACCATTTATAATATCGTCTTTTATCTCATCCTTAAAGTACTGGGCTTTACCAAGGGTAAGAAGTGGATGGGAGTTATCTGATTCAGGTTTGAATTCATCCCACAAGGGATTTCCTAGCTCCCTACTTTGTTTTGCAGGGGGATAAAGGATAAGGTTTTCCATAGCCTGTCCATCTGAAATTGTCATACAACCTGACCTACAAACTATAAATACATCCGTAGTGGCCAACCAGGTCTTCCCAGGATCAAGGGATACTCCCCTGAATTTGATTTGGATTGCAAGATAAGAAAATTTGCTGGATATCTCCAGGAATCCACCGTAATAACTAATCTGCTAATACCCCTTCTGGATCAACACGGGACCTATTTGCTAATTCAAGTACAAAAGGTGTTTGTCTCAACCCGTACAAACCTAGGATGGTAAATACTTTTTTAGTCATTACAATAATTTCTACCCCTAAATAAATTAGTGTATTTGGGATGGCCACCTCATCGATGTAAAAGGTAGCTGTAGGATTCCTTGGATCATTATATTTAGTCAACAGACACTAACCAGTCATTAATTATGATAATTTCCCCATCACATAAATAGTGACAAGGTCTTTAGGCTTTCTTCCAGGATTTTTAATGCACATGTCCCTTACTGTTTTCGCATAGATAGGAATTTCCTTGATAGCTTGTAGTAGGGGAATCCTGACATGTAGATTTTTCAACACTCTGAGAAAATCAGAGTCAAGTTGTGAAGTCAACCTAGTTTATGATAATCTTAGCAGATATGGGGGATCCTTAGTTATTGTAAAAAACTGGGTCAGATGATACAAATGTACCAACATTATTCGGGTTCGATGTTACAAATGTAACAAAATCACCTTGAACTATTGTAGTAGTCCCATGAGAGTCCACGGAACTGCCCTTAGGAGATTCATATTCTTCCTCAATGATGATGAGAGAGGTTTTTACTACTTTTCCTGATTGTATATGGATTTCATTACATTCAATGGGAGTGATGCAGTAATTTTGGAAGGAAGCAAGAGCTTCTAAGGCTAGGGTCACATTATTATTTGGATTAGGGTTAGGTTGTATAGGTAATTATGGTCGTATGCGAGGTGTAGAAGTAGGTGTTGAGAGGGGTGGCAACTATAATTGTTGTTTCATTGGTAACACAGAAGGGGATGGACCTAAATAATTTCCTCTCCAATTTTGTGGCCAAGAATATGGCTAGGATGGAGGGTATTGAAAAGGTGGAGAGGGATACCATTGGTCCCATTGTGAGGAAAATTGAGTTGGAGGAGGTGAGGAATATTTCCATGGAAATTGTTGTGAATTATATACATTATTCCATGGATTAAAATAAAAATCTTAAGGCATACCTGGTGGTAGTGGCTGCCAGGGCTTCTTGGACCCAATGAAGTAGGAGGACTGGAATTCCTCACTTGATTATTTAAGCACATTTTTAGTCTGGGAAGCTCTGGGCAATAGTCTTTAGAATGCTCCAAATAAAAAATGTTGCGCAAGATGATGATGTCGACTTTACAATCGCTCAAGGAATGTTTATCCTTACATTTTGGGCAAGAATATAGCCAAAACTTTCTCGGATTCATCATGTGTCTTTTTTAATTGTGCAATTGTTAGTTGGGTAGATAAAGTATTGAGGAGGTGCATTTTAAGATTCTTGAACATGTTCTCGATCTCGGCTCTGGTCACACCGCCATTTGTAGATTTTTTTATTTGAATGGAGGCATCCCATTTAATGCTTCTTCCTCATGATGATCCTCTTGAGCATCTTAAGAAGAGTTTTATTATCTCATAAAAAGATTCTTGAGATATGTCTCCCTTCCCTAGTAGATTCAATATCTAGGTAATCATCTATCATTCCCCGTATGAATATAGTTTCAGGATCTTTGGATCTAAATCACTATGTTTAGATCTCTGTAGATTATAGTGGAATTGCTCCACATAATCCTCCAAGCTTTCTTCTTCTTTTTGCATCATCCTTAATATGCCTTCCCTCAAGTACTTGGTCTTGATATTTAGACATAAAGGTAGTTTTTATCTCCCCCCATGACCAAATAGTAGCAGAGCCCAGTCCCATGAACCATCTGAACATTGCTCCCTTTAGAGTAGCAGGGAACAATTTTAGCTTCCAGGCATCTGAAGTGTAATCATAGCTCCTGTACAGGACATCAAATTCAAACAAGAATGTATCAGGATCTTCTATAGTCATTCCTTGAAAATATGGAAGAGATGATAAGGGAATGTTTTTCATGGGAGCTTCACCCCTTATATCTCTTATTGGGAATTCAAAGGTGGTAACACTGGAATCAATCCTTGCATTATCATTGTAATTATTGTTATTTCCTTCTACTGTAGATTCCCATGTTTCTTTTTTTGATGAGTCATCTCCCAAAGATGATGATTGTATAGGTTGATCTAGGGTTGGTTGTTTCACAACACTACCTGAATCTGGGTATTTAGAACTAAAATAATGTTTTTCTAGTTCTGGCTCTAATTTCTCCCTGTTGTTTTCCCTTTGGCCTTCATACCCAATGTCATGACCACGATTTGCTTCGTGTTGTTCTCGAATTGAATCTATAATCTCGGGAGTATATATACTAGCTTGAGGGTGATGAGTTCCTTAGATAGAGGAACCATATGCTTTTGACCTTAATATGGGAGTAATAACTTTATGTGGTCCTATTTTTCTTTTATCCTTCTATGAAATTTGAATGTTCTCTTTTTGATTTTGAAATTAATTCCTGAATGAATTTTTTTCTCCCTAAATCTGTGATTTTCTTGTTCCTTTTATGACTCATTTTTCTTTTAGGTTTATTAGAGTTATTATGTTCCGTGTCTCTTCTATTAATAAACTCTACACATGGACCCTATGTGTAATTATTTCACACTCTAAGTGCCTCAGTCGTTACTTTTGTGAGACTGCTAAGGTATGTTAGAGAAATGCACAGGTTCTTACCTCTCATCTTACCCCCCAACATCTGCAAGATTGAGGACACTTCTAAAAAAAATAAATTCAAAAGTTATCACACCCTAAGTGTTCTAATGATCACAGTGGTGAGCCCACTTAGGTAGGTTAGAATGATGCGCAGGTTCTTACCTCTCATCTTACGACCCAACACCAGTGCACGAGAAACACTATACTAACAAAACACATTGGCTGATTGTATCGTCCACTTCCTTTCTTGACAATGGCACCAAAATGTTTTTCCAGTTTAATAATTGTTTAAATTGACTAAATCACAAGCATTTAATTGTCAACTAGGGTAGGTCTGTTTATTTCAAAGGTGTTTGCACTATTTGTGCCAATACATAACAACTAGGGAAAGAAATGAAAGAAATGTCGTTGAACACAATGGAAGAACTTAAAGAACCCATGTAGAAATTAAAAAGACATTCTACAGGAATAAAATTCACTCATCACACTTCATGTTTTTCTCAAAGAACAGGCACACCACACATCATTCGAAAAAATGTATTAGCTGATTAAATATTATAGTTCTAACCAATCTTGTGTAACAACATATAATGAATCTAAGAAAACAAGTGCATCTACCACAATTCAAACAACAGCATTAATGAATCACATTTAAAAGAAATATAAACCAAACAACTAGTTTACTACTACTGCAATCCCTCCTAAAGAGGAGGGTCGTTCCTCCCTAGCAAGGCACAAGGATGAAATGGAAACTAGTTAAAAACTCAGCATGAAATCTATATGAACATCACCAGAAGTGTTCTACATTAAAAATAACTAGAAATTACAAGATGAAAATGTCGATCTTGGTCTCATGTTACCATTCCCTATTCATGGAACCAAATATTTTATAAAGTTTACAAGCCTCGATAATTAGGGAACATATTAGGCATGAGAATCTCACGATTCTCATGCTGATCGATATTAAGAGAAAAATAGAAAGTGTTACAAAACTTTTTCCAATAAAAGACCAATTCAAGTTACATCATCTTCACAATCATAACCACTGAGATCCTTTGACCATCCATAGATAATTCATGATTCTTGACAATTTTCTTTGAAGACAACAACCACAATCTTTGGCAGTTACCGTCTGATAGCAACTTGTGGTGTAATAACAAAACTTCAGACTGTAACAACAAATCCTCGAAGTGTAACAATAAGTGACAACAACAATTGGTCATCTTTAGTCCTTAGTCGTAGGCAACACCTGAAAGAAAAATAACTAGAAAACTTCTCCCACAATTACCTTGGTTAGCTATCTCAAGAAAACATCACTTCCTTCGATATTTAATGAAAGATGGAAAAATAATATGTTGAGAAAGGATTTCTCTTATAACTAGGGAGAATGGTAATTGGGACATAAAGGTCATAGGTTTATAGAGAGAGATTGATCAAAATTGGGGAAAGAGGTGTCTAAGATATGCTTAAAAATTGCACCTAACATGAGTCAGCAGAGAGTTAAATGTGACTAGGAGGCTCCTTGCCCTCAGTCCACCAAAATTCTCAAAAAAAAAAGAAAGAAAAAAACATAATAATAATAATAAGAGGGCCTAGATGAAAACCTCCATGGGGCATTTGAGGCCCAATCCTGAGTTGAAAACCTGTCTGAGGAAACCCAAGAGTGAAAAAAGGGAAAAGAAAAATAAAAGATCTCCAGGTGGAAACCTCCTCTAAGGCGCCTAGGTTAGGCATGTAGGCTTAAAACCTCTACAAAGGAAACCTTCTTGTCTTAAAAAAAAAACAAAAAAAAAAATTAGTGAAACACATGGAAGGAGATCCTACACCATTTTTGTTAACATTTTTTTTCTTTTGCAAGACTACACACATTTAAAATTTTTTCTAGCTATTGGACTAAACCTACATGTTTCCATCCATCCTCCCATCCACACACCTCATCTTCATACTCTCCACTCATATAACCATCTCTCTCCACAATCCAATCAACAAGAAACTCGAATTTGACCTCCTCACTAAGATTCTACAAGAGGGACCTATATTGCTACAAGAGGAGATTGTGAAGCTACAAGAGGGGTATCCAATGAGAAGAACAAACTATAAGGCCATGCTACCTCTAGGAAATGATAAAGGGCATGTTGAAGTCCAAATTTGTCTCTTTTTTACAACATTCTTACACTCCATCCACCTTTTTTACTCTAATAATTCTAATTGAGCATCAATTTACAAGGTCCATGGAAATAACATGTACTTAACCATATTTTATTTCATAAGTTTCATTGTTCTCTATTATTTAACTCAATATTTGCATAAGCTACTGAATTGCACCAATTCTGTAGCTAATGATTGATTCTGTGGCATAGTTGAGGGTTCGATGGGTTCCAAAACTCCAGTTGAGGAACGAGACATATGAGGAAGTGGCTAATAGCTTGCATAACGATATTTATCTATCTTCATGACCTGGATCGATGATAAGGACACTGTATAAGCCCATTCAACATGGAATTCAACCAATGAAGAAGGAAGGAGCCGAAGGCGAACTAGGCTAGTAGGAAAATTAATGGAAGTAGATATTTAGCCTCATGATTTTCTTCTCTGATAGAAAATCACAAGGAAATAATGTCATATTATTATCTTATGTTATTTTTAGTCTCTGTCGTGTGGGATAGGCTCGTAAATATCTAAAAGCATTATTTATAGAGCTTATAATTCTACCTCTTAGCATGATAAATAATAAACATGAATATTATTTTTAAAACTCTGTTTGCATTTATAAAGGAAATTTTGATCATTCTGTTGATAATTTGTATTGATGTGTATTTATTTTTTGAGTAATCATGCATATGTATAACTCACAGTAGCTCCCCTATAGCTGTAAGGTCTTACTTATTTTTTAATGAGATTCAATTTTGCATTTTATATCGCTTTGAATTATTTTATCTAACCTTTTAGTTTCAATTGATAATGAATGCTTTTGACAGTGATAACAAAGTTCATAATAGAGTATGTTGTGTTTGATCAATTTGCTATAGGATAGATAGAATCTCTAGATCTCTTATGCACATAAGAATTTTTAGATAGAGTGTGAAATGATTTGAGATTTGAAATAGAGTTTAAGTTACATTTGAGTGAAGAAGATTTTGATTTATATTAAGTTGATATTTTCGACTAATTTCCCTTTCTATTGAAAGTAATTTGGGTTTGATTATTTAGCCTTCTATTTCAGAGTGTCTTTATTTCTGCAAGTGTGATCTTTCTTTTGAGTAAGTGTGATTTTTATTTTGAGCAAGTGTGATAATACTAGTTTCATTTTTGAAATGTGATATTTCTTTCAAGAAAGTGTGATAAACTTAGTTTCATTTCTGTTAAGTATAGCATCTTTACTTTATGCAAGAGTTATAGTTGTTTTAATAAATTTTAAGTAGCATGTGTGCATAAAGATATCTCAATTTAATTTACGAATTTCTTACACCATAAGGAATTATAGCACATACAATGCACATACACTTCATCAATTTACAAGCCCTGGTTGATAATTTATGTAGTAATTTAACATCAATTAAAATACAAAACATTTTGGTGCCATTGTTGGGAAATTTTATATAAGAGTCTTTTACTTTTCATAAAACAAAATGATAAAAAATATTTATGCATAGGGAAAGAGATTCTAAAGGTAGATTCATAAGTAGAGGTAGGAGTTTGATTCCAACATCACCACTCACCCCACCAAGACTTCATAGTACCATACCATCCACTGAAACTCATATTCCATCATTGACAGGCAGACATAGAATTCCTATGGTACATAGATTTGAATTCCAACCTAAAGATTCACCAACTTCCTCTGCTGAAGCCGTAGTAGAAGAAGAATATCCTTCATCCACAATAGAAGGAGTAATATTTCTATCTTCAACTACAGAACAACTTCTGGGACAAGAACTAGAAATCCCTAGTGAGGAAGAAGAAGAAACCTATTTTAACATTCCATTGATGGAAGAACCAGAGGAGGAACTAGAAAAACCAATTTTTGAACCTTGTATTAGTTTTGAGGAATCTACAATGGTAGGAGAAGGGAAAGGAGTACATAATGTGAATAGTGAACATAGGATTAGAGGTGGAAGAGGGGGAAATAGAGGAGGTGGAAGAGGTGGAGGAAGAGGAATAGGAGATGGTAGAGGAGATCCAGAACCTTTTGGATTTCCCATCTTTGATGAAGATACCATAGCCACAATGAAAAATATCTCACCCTCTATCCTCCATAATTTCCATGGATTAAGAAACGAGGATCCTAAAACATTTCTCTTTGATTTTGAAGTCTTGTGTAGATCCTATGACTACTTGTTAAATACTCAAAAGTTGAAATTGTTTCCAGCCACTCTTAAAGACGCAACATTAAAATGGTTTATGGGCTTAGGAGCACATACAATAAGAACATGGGAAGAAATTAAAAATGCATTCCTAGAAAAATACAAGGATTATTGCATGCCACATAACCTTAAAGATGAAGTATCTAAAATGATGCAAAAAGAAGATGAAAATCTTGAATATTTCGTTGAAATTTTTTCTTATAATATAAAAAGGGTTAAAATGCATACTCTAGATGAAGAAACCTTGAAATATCTCTTGTTGCAATTTATCAGAGATGAGTGGATAGATCTTATCAATTTGATGGGTAAAGGAGATATTTGTCAGTTATCATTTCGAGATATTTGTGAGTTATGCATACACATTTCAAGAGGAAAGGAAAGAATTGGGAAAAATCCAAGAGATCCTGTTATGTCTAGGATTAATAAATTTGTAGCTGGGATAATAAGTAGGGCTAAAATAGGAAATTTTCTTGACAATTTCAAAACAGATATTTTTGGGAGTCTTAGTGAACAAATAATTACCCTTAGAATACAAAACAAGCAAAAGGCTGAAAATGTTGCATTATCTAACTTGTCCAAAATGTAGAAAGAAGCATGCCTTGTGAGAATTCCCCCTTGAATTAAAAATTGTAGAAACATGTGTTATATGTGAATAAAATCATGATACAAAGGAATTCCCTTTGGTACTAGGTATTAAAAAAGTATATGAAGAGGAAGTAATGCCAAATCAGGTTTATTGCTAAGAGACCATGGAAAAATCCACAATCAAATATGATGCAAGGCTTCAACACTCAAACATATGCGCAACCACAACAAAGTAATTGGACTGCACTCATGCCTTGGTAACCTTAGCCTCAACCTTGGGCACAAGGATGACAAAATTATTATGGAAAGTATCCTCAATATCCTCAATTTCAACAACCTTACCATGTTTTTCCACCACAATATTTTTCTTAGCTTGTACAACCCTCTCAACCTAAAAATACAAACCCATAAATTTCATTACCATTTCCACAAAAGCCAAATCAACTGTCTGCTCAGCCACTTCCAAATCCAAATAATAAAAACTCGTAGGCTGTTTACAACATAGAAGGGTAGAATTTCCAAACTTACATAATAACTCCATTAGATATAAACAATGTCAAACTGAGATCTGGTAAGTATTGGAAAAGAAGTCACCATCTATTGTTATCCATGAATATGAGAAGGATGACCTCTTTGAGAAAGAGACATCTCTTTATCAAGAGGAAAATTCTCAAATCACCCCTGTACATTCTGATGATACTAAAATAAACTCAACTCCCATTATAGAAAAACCTTTAGTTTCTGTTCAAAATCCACGTTTTCCTGAAAGATTGAAAATTGAAAAGGGGTATAAAAACAAATTATATTGCCTGATTACGATATGATAGATGAAATGAAGAATGTTTGTATAAAAATTCCATTTTTACAAGCTATCAAAGAAATACCAATATTTTGAAAGACAATCAAAGATTTAAGTATTAAAAAACCTGGAAGAAAAAGAAAATAAGTTAAAAGAATCTAGTTAGTTGGGAAAAATGTAGATATCATGATGGGAAAAATGACAATTCAGAAATATCTAGATGTAGGAAGTTCCATTGTAAAAACACACATTAATGGTATTGAGCTTCCAAATACATTGATTGATTTAGGAGCAACTATAAATATCATGAGTAAACAAACTATGAATCAATTGAAACTTCCTTATCTTTAATATACACTTACACTAATTCAATTAGTCGATAGCTCTGTTATCAAACCAGATGGTGTGTTAGAAGATGTATTTGTATCCTTATATTCTTGGGAATATCCTATTGACTTCATGATCTTGACATCCAAGAATAATCTAGGAGGACACCCATTGATTCTAGGTAAACCATGGTTAGCTAGCACTGATGCTTTTATAAGTTGTAGATCTTGTGATATGTTTATCTATGATGGAAGTTAGACAAATAAATTCACATTATATTCTCTTGCAAAAACAACAATAGAAGTAGAAAGTGAAGAATGGATAGATGATGATAATGAAAACTTTGATATATGACCAATTTTTTCTACCTCAAAAATACATGAAGAAGATCATATTTTAAATTTAATGGAAAATAATGAATCTTCCTCATAATGTGAACAAAATCAAAGTTTCCAAGAACAATGTAATATGGAATATCTATCATCTCATCAAATGGATTTACATTCTATGGAGAAATTTTGCAATTCTTTAATAGAAAATTTTCCAGGAAAACTTTGAATATTAATGTTAATTTGGAAGAATCTCAAAAGAAAGAATTAGTGAAGATATTACAAGAACATTCCTCTACTTATGCATGAGAATAGATTGATACGAAAGGAATTTATCCTAACACTTGTATGCATCATATTTATATTGAAGAAAATTGTAGACTAATCCGACAAACCCATAGGAGAATGAATCCAAACCTAAGGGAAATTGTAAAAGAAGAACTACAAAAATTGTTAAATGTGAATTTTATTTATACAATATCATACAACCAGTGGGTCTCACCGTTGGTAATTGTTCCAAAAAATAATGGGAAATGGAGAGTATGTATTGATTATAGGGAATTGAATAAAGATACTTTAAAAGATCATTTTTCACTTCCTTTTATAGATCAATTCCTTGATACATTGGCAGGGAAAAAAAAAATTTCATTCTTGGATGGTTTAGTGGATATAACCAAATCCAAGTAGTTCCAAAAGATCAAGATAAAACAACATTTACCTATCCATGGGGAACTTATGCTTATCGAGTACTTCCTTTTGGGTTATGTAATGCACATCCAACATTCCAAAGGGAAGTTTTAGGTATTTCTTTTTCTATTCTAATTAATGATTGTGTGGAAATTTACATGAATGATTTTAGTGTCTATTGAAACTTTTTTGAAGAAGCTCTTAAAAATTTGGAAAAAAATATCATTAGGTGTAAAGAAGAAAATCTCACATTAAGCCATGAAAAATGTTTATGATTTTCACTGAGGGAATTTTTTTAGGTCACCATATTTTAGGAATTGGAATCAAAGTGGATGCATCTAAGGTAGAAGTCATTTTTAAATTACCAGTTCCTACTTGTCAAAGGTATGTTAGAATTTTTCTTGGTTTTATTGGCTATTATACAAGATTTATAGAAAACTTTACAAATATAGCCTCTCCACTTTTCAATTTTCTTACAAAATATTGTGAATTCATATGGAATTTTAACTGCTAGAAAGCTTTTGAAACATTGAAAGAAAATATTTACAAAGCACCCATTTTAAGAGGACCAAACTGGAAACTACCTTTTCATATTTCAACTGATGCCTCAGATATAGATTTAGGAGTTGTATTAGGAAAAAAATATTTAACTCCTTATTCAATTTACTATACAAGGAAAAATATGAACCCTGTAGAGTTGAATTACACTATAACAGAAAATGAGTTTTAGTTGTTGTACATGCCATCAATAAATTCATACATTACATAATTGGTTATGAAACCTTCATTCACACAGATCATTCTACAATTAGATATTTAATGAATAAATGAATTACTAATGGAAGAATTACAAGATGGTTATTGTTACTAAAAGAATTTAATATTACTATTTTGGATAGACCTGAAAAGGAAAACACAATTGCTGATTTTCTATCTAGAATCCAAAATGATAATAAAGATGTTCCTGTATAAGATAAATTTCCTAATGAATATATTTTTGCAGTATCCATTAAATCTCCTTGGTTTGCAGATATTGCTAACTATTTGGCCAGAGGGAAGTTACCTTCATATTTGTCTCTTCAAGAATAAAAGAAGGTTGTTCAAACTAGTTCATCTTATTCATGGATACATGAAGAATTATACAAAACAAGACCTGACTTAATCATTCGAAGATGTTTTAGAGAGGATGAAGTACTATAGATATTAAAACCATTTCATGATGAACCATGTGGAGGACATTCTTTTGATAAAATAACTACCTATAAAGTCCTTCTCTTAGGATACTATTGGCCTTCTCTTTTTAAGGATGACAAAGAATATGTTAAGAGATGTGACAGTTGTCAAAGAATTGGAAATCCTGTTTCTTCAGATAAAATGCTTCTACAACCCAAGATACTTATTGAACCTTTTGAGAAATGGGATTTGGATTTTGTTGGTCCAACCAATCCACCATAAAAACAAAAAAAGCACATTCTTGTTTGTATATATTATGTCACAAAATGGGTAGAAGCTAAAGCACTTCCTTTTTCTATTGTAATTGTTGTAGTTTCATTTCTTTTTGAGGATATTTTCAATTGTTTTGGTGTCCCAAGGGAAATTGTGACAGATTAAGGTACTTAATTTACATCCAAGTTGGTACAAAAGATAATGGAGGAATACAAAATAAAACATTGGAAGTATACTCCCTATCATCCATAAGAAAATGTACAATTTGAATCTACCAATAAAGTAATTGAAGCAATTCTTGCCAAGACTATGCATCTGCATAGAAGGAGTTGGGAAGAAAGACTTCCAGAAGCTTTATGGGCATATCATACCACATGGAGAAACACAACAAGACACACTCCTTATGAACTTGTTTATGGAAAGCAAGTCTTGTTTCCTATTGAGTTCCAGATAAAAACTTTCAAAACAATAGTCAATTTGGGTCTTGATCTATGATAAGCCCTAGAGAGTTGCCAAAATATCTTCAAAATATCATCCAATTTCACTTTTATCGACACCATTTCACTCACATGTCGCAACTCCATATCCATATAATCTTTCAATAGCCTCCATTTTCATAATTATATGGGTTCCATTTGTGTTTTCCAAAAGCTAATGATTTCTAGTATTATAGGTGAATTAAATGGTTAAAACTTAGAAAAATGACAAATACTTGCTAATACTTAAAAGTGGCTTGAGTTTCATGACATGTGTAGGTCATTTGGAAGCTTCCAAGGTGCCGTTATGTGGCCTCCAATGCTCAAATTCGAATTCCCTTCAAGATATGGAAGAAGATTTGGATAAAGGTCAAAGAGGATATGTGTCTCATCAATAACTATTTGAGTTGTAACTCTATGAGATATTCAAGGGATCTAGGGAGAGAATAATGGACCTCCATTAATGAGGTAGCTTCTTATGTTTTTGTATAAATAGGAGAGTTTCCTCCTCTCAAAGGCATGTGTAAATTTGGGGAAATGCTCATGTTTTGAATATAGAATTTGCATTTGGCACCGTGCTCATGAGTGATGTTCACTTTGATTTGGTTATGCTTGCATTTGGAGCCTCTCAACTTTCCATATCTCATGATTTTGGATTTGCCACCTAAAATGTATGAGATTTATTGTTTTTTTAGATTTATTTCATAGATTAAGATTTATTTATTTCATATCTTTTCCTGTATGAGAGGTTAAGAGTGATTGTTTTTATTTTCTTTCCTCACTAGAAGTTAAGAGCAATATTTTTATTTCTTTCATATCTTTTCCTGTGTGAGAGGTTAAGAGTGATTGTTTTTATTTGCTTTCTACCGAGAGGTTAAGAGTGATTGTTTCTATTTGCTTTGCTATCTAGAAGTTAAGAGCAATTGTTTTTATTTGCTTTCATATATTTTCCTGTGTGAGAGGCTAAGAATGATTGTTTTTGCTTTCATTTCATATAGCGCACTGTACTATAATTTTACTATAATTTCTTTTGAGTTGATTGTTGAATTAGAATAGGTGAATTTGGTTTTTCATTATTTCGTTTTGTAGTTAGATTGATCTAAATTTAAAGTTAATTTCTAGCATATTCAGTGCATGCGCACTTTGCAAGTATTACGAAACCCCCAGGTTGATAATTAAATGATAGGTAATTAATTTGCCTCAACAGTTTGGTGTCATTTTCGATGAAGTGTGCATAGGAACTAGCTTTTAGTCTAGGGTTCATTTAAAAAAAAAATTAGATGCATGATTAAAGCATGTAGATGCATAAATCATTTAGCTGCATATCATTTTTTATAAAAAAATATAAATAATTTCGATACTAACCATTTATGGACAAAGGATCTAGAATGGAGATCAAACATTATTTGGAGCAAAATGACTACATTGAGGAATGGTATCAAAATGCAATTGCACCACGACATTCATCCATTCTTCAAGAGATCTTTCCGGAAATTCTAAAGGCTAAAACTATTTTTCATGTCCTCATGCACAATCAAGTGCATTTTGCAAATTTGGATATGAACATTTTAGAAAGTCTAATCCATAAATGGCTCCATTGGAAACATTCATATACTTAAAAAAAAAAAAAAAAAAATCTTTCAAGCAGATAAATTAGGAAAACAAATCAAGCTTAATTGATTTTTTTAAAAGTTTTTAGACTTCAAAATCTTTTAGAATTTTATTTATTTTCTTGCATTTTTCACTAACATCATAAATATTTTCAATAAAATTTGATGTTTTGATTTTTAATAATTAAAAAATAAAAAAAATCATGTTATATTTTTTTTTAATTAAAAAAAATAACATAAAAAAATCTTCATGTTTGAATAAGGGAAATGTAATTTTTTAAATAAAAATTATCAGTTCTTTTTTTAGAGAATTAAGAAATTGACAAATTGATAATTAGCTCTCATGCGACCTATAAAAAAAATTCAAATGCATTAGCTTAAAAATCAAAATCCAATTTCAAAAAAAAAAAAACCATATATAAATCTTGCTTCAAATTGCAGCATATCTATTCCTTTTTTGAGGAGCTGCAGAAACTACTCGTTTCTGTAGCCAAGCCTGATTTGATTCCACATCCATCATCAAAAACTTTGTATTGAAGGGATCGACATAGATCAATTTTTAAATTAAGCCCTATCCACAATCCAGTTATCATAAGTCTCTAACCCAAATGATCCATATTAGTCCCTCGAGAGTAGGCTCCATGACCATGTAATTCTTGCACAACATTTTGATGCACTCTCTGATTTGAGGATCAATGTAATATTTCTTATTTTTTCCATTTTCCCTACGATTCAACTTTTGTCCTGTGATCTGGGTGACAAAAATCTTTTAAGAAACTATGGGACAATTGAACCACCTCATAGCAAATGGACAAAACATTATAGCTTCTTTGCTATAGCTTAGGGGGACACATAACATAATTGGTATGGACTTTACTGTAGCTACGTGGGTCATATATGCCTGGAAGTGAAAATCTTGTAACCGCTTCTTCAGCTTTGGATTTTGTTGACTCATAAAGTACACATTGAAATTGAGTGAGTAGAAACTTGGCATTCAACCTTAGCGAGACAAGAACATGGAAAAGTGAAACTATATAAGGCCTCATGAGTTTCTTATTCCTGCTCTACCCCTTTCTCGTTGCTTCGGCAGCTCCATTATTTCTTCCATGTTGTGTTTTACAAACCAACAACCTGATTCCACTAGTCATTCCAAACCGCTTGGAAGAATTTCTGTAAAATCCAGCAAGTGATTTTTGTTACCTGAGAATTTGCCAGAAACGTGTAGCAACTTAAAAACACCATTTTTAAAAGATGATTTATGGCCAAATGAAAACAACATAAAAAATTTAAAACGTGGGTTTTTCTTAGAATGGGGGTAATTATACTACCAGGGAGACATTTTCTTAAATTCATAATCATTTGGGAGATTTTCAGGGTCCTTTATAACCTTATTTGGTCGATTGCATGAGAAAAAATGGTTTTCAATTAATGTACAGACAACAGTTGCGGCCCTGATTTGATTTTCCTAATCTATAAGAGGTAGGTTTGCCATGGAGATGCTGAGCAGTACCATATTGATTATCAACTTGGTGAGTTGGATAGAAGCACTCGATCTATCGCTCCTATGCAATTTTGAATGATGGTGAGAAAGAAGTATCCTTAGTTTTTCCCAGCAACATAATGTTACAAACAAAAGATTACACATTATGGTAACTTCCAATGTACTAGGCCTGAAGCAATGCAACATAGTCAAGCTTCGTGGTCCCGAAAAGTCACTTTTGTGAAGCAGGTCTCAAGTACTTGAACCTCGACTACATTGGTGGGTGTAGTTGGGTTAAGAAATAGGCATCGTTGTTTCGATTGTGGCATCAACAGAGGCAAAAGAAGGGAGAGATATTTATATGACGAAAGGTAATCACTTAATCTCATCTCCATAAGCAAACCAAATGCCAGGGGCCATTCTTCACGTCATTTGTCTTACATTTGAAATGTTTGTTGTTTCTTGAGTCATTTATTTTCCTTCCATCGTAAATTTATAAATAAATCCATTTTGATAGTGTGGAGTGTTTGGGTTCACCAAATCTCTGGAAAACCAGTCCACCTTTGATGTATCTCTCTGGTTAGCTTTGATGTATCTATTTGGTTGTTAATTTTGTATAGCATACACGATTCTACATCTTTAGGAAAAAAATCAAACCAAAAGGTAGTAAATTATCCTTTAGAGTTGGATGTTCTAGATTTTTGTTCTGATGGGTTACGTGAGAAGTTGAAGGAACTACTCCAACAATGCCTCCTCATTCTCATTACTGCGTAGTCAAAACCACATTTCATTTTTAAAGCATTTCAATGCTTTTTCCTTTTCAACCATGGAAAATTTCATTTTTTCATTTTTGTTATGTTTTTTTTTTTTTTACGTTATGTTGTGTGTTTTTTTTTAGAGTGTTCTGTTATGTTTTATTATATGTTTTTTCATAATGTTTTTGTAATGTTTATATATGTGTTTTGTATATGTTAGAAAATTATATATTACGGAGCAATGGAACACATAAAATATTGCAGAAATATAAACACAGAAAATGCACAAAACAAGAGAGACACAAGATATACGTGGTTCACCCAATTTGGGCTATGTCCACTCTGAACAGCCAGTCCTTCCTTCCTATTACCCAACAAAATGAAGAGACACAACCTATAGCAAATCCGCTGTAATATCCTCTGTTTTCTCTCACAGTCTCAGCTCTCTGTTTTCCGCTCACACATCTAGAATACACATCTATCTCAGCCTCAAATACAATGCCCTCATACAAAGAGAGGGGTTGCCTTCTAGGGCAAAAAACCCTGAACTAAACATAA
>APFE031084110.1:42812-78297 GCA_000404065.3 Pinus taeda
CCCCCCGCGTGGAGGGGTGTACAAAACTTCCTGGGGTATACATCCGGCTGAAACAAAGACCTCTGAACAATCATGCTCCACACACAACAGTATATTTATATATGTTATGTTTTATGAAAAAGTATTTTTGTATATTGATTGTACATATAATTTTTTTTCTATATATTTCATTTTGTGAATATTTCCTTAATTTTTTTTAGATTGTATATTTTATTGTTTTTCAATATAATTTCCATGAGAAAAATTGTTGAAAAATTTTGATGTGAAATTCATTGTGTAACTGGAGAAAATTAAAAAAAATTGTTGTGATGTTTCACTTACACACCCATCGAAGCCAGAAACAAAAGAAAGAATCATAAAACACGAGACAAACAAAAAACAAGGCTACGACATCAATAAACTGGAAATCTCTCTACCATTGTTTAGCCAAAGAAGGTTTACAGGTAAAATAAAGCAAATCAAAATTACCTGGTATTTTTTAATAAAAAATAAAATAAAATTGGAAAAAAAAAGGTTCTATTTACTAATTTTTATGGAAGAGGCATTGATCAATTTGAAGATTGGACTAGTTATTTTTTCATAACAAAGATGCACATTTGTGTGTACTTAACTGTCTGTTTAGGATTTTAGCTACAGAAACTGCGCAATTCTGTAGCTGACCAACAATTCTGTAGCTGAAAAACAATTCTACAGCTCTGCATTTAACTCAATGATCTATTTGTCAACAATGCATTTAATCAGAAAATCATGATAAAAAATTATTGGATTTATCTAATGATTATGTTTTCAAGCATGATGCAGGAAAAATAGAAGAACTATGAAGGCGCTTTATCTACAGGATCAATTGATGAATTTTTGATCCAAGATTGTTTTGCAGGAATCATCAAGCATTCACAAATAATATTTCTTTATCTTTATGAAATGCTATGATTCAAACATAAGTTTAGGAAATTGTTTTCTTTTAGAAATTGGATTTATTATCACAATTGTGAAATTGGACTAACCATTTGAAATGAGACACATCATGAACCTGTTAATTATGGAAAATTTTCGTATGCATCAAAAAGAAATTTATCACTTCTCTTTGAACACTTATGTTTTATTGCAATGTTAGTGCCATGTTTATTTTCAAGTTCTAGGGCAATCGAAGAATTGAAGGAAGCCAATTGTGCACGATTGGTTTTCTATGACCAATTTCAAGAAACATGAACCAATTGAATCCATTTCTATCATCCATAAATTCCATCATTTTCCCTCTCCAAACTCACAATATATTCAAGAATTTTTGCTAAGCATCGTCATCACCATTTTCCTTGCAAGAGTTGCAGGTTTCCTTCACATTTTGCATTTACATTCATTAACCCATCAATAGAGACATTCAGCTTGTTTACATGTTGATTTGTCCTTTTGCTTTCCATTGACTTGTTTACCCTCTTGTTATTTTCCTTTCCATTAAATAAACCTTGATCCAATGCAAAAAATTTCATTCAAAGTCCTTCCAAAATCATCATTTCATTCTCATGTTAGATGATGGAGGATTCATTAAGGCTTCTCTTCTAACAAGTCTTGGTCTATCAACATCAACACATTATCTAGGTTCAGGGTTAGAGTCCTTATTAGTGTTGTGAGGCTTGTATGCTTCAATGACAAGTTCTCTCAGTACAATCATGGGAATACATGAATGTCCCTTGATCATTAGATCTTGCAAGTGGCTCGACATCAACTCATCTATTTTCACTTTGTGAGATGTACTTAGGTACCTTGGCACTCGTTGGCATTAACGATGTATTTGCCTCGCATTGGTTAATGACATTCATCAATGGCTAGTAATCCAATGACTTCTCTTCATGCTCGACAACAACACATTCATTCCCATGAATAGAATTGTACCATCGAGTTTTGTAGCAGGCAAAGACTATATCATTTCAGTGTTTTGTAGCAGATACATCAGATTTAGCAGCAGAAATAAAAAATTCACTTTTACCACCTCATCCACAATTTATGAAAACAAGAAGTAGATGAAATTATACACTCTATTCCATATTCCACCAGCAGCTACAAATCCTATACATATGCACAGTTTGTACACTTCTTAGGTAAGTAAAGGTATGTTCTTTTCTAGATTTTAATCATAGAATTCCTTGAATACTGAAATTATAATTTTTGGAAAATACTTCACCATATCTCCTTTCTCATTTGAAAAAAAAAATAACCGTAAACACCTTTAGTTTTTTTTGGGGGGGGGTAGGGGCATCCATTTATTCTCACATCCATATCACTTCATTCCATTTCACTTCATTTCATCCTAACATACTTGTCCTAATCAATTATGATTGCTTTATTGTTCAAAATTTATGTGATTTGCAGATAAATGCCTAAATGATGAGCATAGTATATGGCTAATTTAAAGATGCATTCATAAAACATGTTCAATGAATCTTGATACAACAAAAAGAAACAAGGTATTGAAACACAAGAACCAATACCAATTAATATTTGGTTGTCACACAAGAACCAACCAAACATGTTGCAATTATATGTATGAAAAGGAATACTTTTCAAAAAGAAATGAAATTGTCAATTGCAAAGTTTAAGGAAAATTGATATAAGCCAAGCTCATTCAAAATAAAATCATGATTAAGAAATGCAATAGATCGCATGAGGACATGTAATAACGTCAGTTGGGGGGTATGTAGAGTCGCCAAAATGTCTTGAAAATATAATCCACTTTCACCTTTATCACCACCATTTCACTCACATGTTGCATCCCCATAGCCATATAATCTTTCATTAGCCTCCATTTTCATAATTATATGGGTTCCATTTGTTTTTACCAAAAGCTAATGATTTCTAGTATTATAAGTGAATTAAATGGTTAAAACTTAGAAAAATGGCATATACTTGCTAATACTTAAAAGTGGCTTGAGTTTGATGACATGTGTAGGTCATTTGGAAGCTTCCAAGGCACCCTTATGTGGCCTCCAATGCTCAAATTCGAATTCCCTTCAAGATATGGAAGAAGATTTGGATAAAGGACAAAGATGATATGTGTTTCATGAATACATATTTGAGTTGTAACTCTATGAGATTTTCTAGGGATCTACGGAGAGAATAATGGACCTCCATTAATGAGGCAACTTCTTATGTTTTTGTATAAATAGGAGAGCCTACTTCTTTCAAAGGCATGTGTAAAGTTGGGGAAATTCTCATGTTTTGAATATAGAATTTGGATTTGGCACCATGCTCAAGGGTGATGTTCACTTTAATTTGGTAATGCTTACATTTGGAGCCTCTCAACTTTCCATCTCTCATGGTTTTGGATTGGCCACCTACAATGTGTGAGATTTATTGCTTTTTAGATTTATTGCTTTCATAGATTAAGATTTATTTATTTCATATCTTTTCTTGTGTGAGAGGTTAAGAGTGATTGTTTTTATTTGCTTTCTACCTAGAGGTTAAGAGCGATTGTTTTTATTTTCTTTCCTATCTAGAAGTTAAGAGAAATTGTTTTTATTTCTTTCGTATCTTTTCTTGTGTGAGAGCTTAAGAGTGATTGTTGTTGTTTTCTTTCTACCTAGAGGGTAAGAGTGATTGTTTTTATTTGCTTTCCTATCTAGAAGTTAAGAGCAATTGTTTTTGTTTTCTCTCATATCTTTTCTTGTGTGAGATGTTAGGAATGATTGTTTTTGTTTTCATTTCATGTAATTTCTATTCCGCGCGCTATACTATAATTGTACTATAATTTCTTTTGAGTTGATTGTTGAATTAGAATAGGTTAATTTGGTTTGTCATTATTTCGTTTCGTAGTTAGATTGATCTTAATTGAAAGTTAATTTCTAGCATATACAGTGAATGCACACTTCACAAGTTTTACGAAACCCCCGGGTTGAAAATTAAATGATAGGTAGTTAATTTTCCTCAATAAGCCCAAAGAAAAAGAATGGAGCAATTGAATGAACTTGATAAGATATGAAAATATGTTATTCATAGAATCAATATAGTTCAACAACAAATACCCAGGTGTCATGATATGTTTATCAAAGAAAGTTTATTCCAGCCTGGTGATTAGGCATTCCTTTTTGATTCAAAGTCTAAAGATTTTCAAGGAAAATTTCAAACTCATTGGCTTGGTCCTTATGAGATTGAAATTATCTTTGATAATGGAGCAGTTAGAATTAGAACCATTGATGAAGAAAAAGTAACTTTCCTTGTAAATGGTCATAGATTACAAATATATCATAAACCATTAAAAAAGGGAGAGTTCATAAGAAATATGCAAGATAATATTGATTTGAAGTTGGTCAAGGAATATTCTTTTTCCTCTCAAACTTAGCCTTCTACTTAAGAAAATAAAAAAAAACAAAAAAAAAAATTGGTTTTTTTTGTATAAACATGAAAACCAACATTGTTGGCATCTTTATACAGAAAATCTAAGTTGGAAACAAAGAATTCTTGGCAGCATAGGCTTTCATTTTAATTCCCTATTCTTGTCCCATTTCTTTTTATTCCCCTTTTGAAAAATAAGACAACTACAAAATTGTCAATAATCTGCAACTCTCATGGAATTCACAGTTGACTTGACAAATTGCAACCAGGGAAATGAAGATCATCGCAAAAGAAAATTGAATGAAGATCATAGCTAAAGAAACCTGAGTACAACCTACAAAAGGGAAAATCCAAAAATTAGTAAGGCGAGATAGAAGGTATGTAAATATTAGTTAGATTATAAAGGGAAAAACATTGAATTATGAAATTAAATAGATGAATGACTATTGCTACTGCCATTTTGTATAATGATTACCCTCATTACGACATGACTTTGGTTCTAAAAAAAATATCTATATCTTGTCAAAAGGATATGAATCTAATATGAAACCTTGTTATCATTCAAACTTACTCCCTTCCTTCTATATATCATCCAACTTCCTTTGCATACCATCACAGTTCCTTGCATCATATCCACTCCACTTGACCCTGTTCCATTACCAAAAACGCTTGACCTATTACCCAAATTCCATCTCTTTTACCCACTCCATAAAAAAATTCCTTCCATAACCCTATCAAAAGATAAATTAGGGACTGAGACTTCTTCAGTATGGGAGTCATTGTATGCTCAAAACCGAATGGGGATAAATTTCTTGAAGAATACACATAGGTGAAACAAGGGTTGCAGCAAGCACAATGGTTAGAATTTGTTGAAAATTTTGATGGGAATGAGAAACAAGATGCAAAATCATTTTATCAGGCATATTATGGTATATAAGTGAAGAATGGAGACATTAAATTGGTTTTGACAGAGTCATTTGTAGGTGAAGATGCCAGATTACCAAGAATCGGGGAAAATTGGTTCAAGAACCAGAATATCAAGGAGAAAGAATGGGAAGTATTCCTTAAAAATCTAGATACGGATATCTAAAGGGAATCCCAGTCACAAGCTTAAAAACCAATTGGAGAATTTTTCTATTAATTATTGAAAAATTCATAACTTGTGAAGGTAGGTTTGGAAACATGTTCTTTTACCATGCTCTCTTGATGATGAATTTTCTTGACGGTAATGAAATCAACTTAGCATACTTCCTTCTTCATAGTTTGAGAAAAATGGCTAGAAACATTTAGAGGAAAATGAAGTCCATAGATAATGCCTTGTACCATCATGGGTTAGTGAAAATTTTAATTGAATCCATCTGAAAATCAAAGGGGATAACTGGGAAGATTTTATGATTAGAAATCATTTAAAAGGAGCTGAACAAGAAGACCCTAGTAATAAAACAAGACATAGTAGAAGAAAGTTTCCCTAAAACCCTAAGGAAAAGTCACTTGCAAAAGAAACACAACAAGATTAATATTTTGATGATGAAACCCCTCTTGCAAGTGCGTTGGAAACTCTTAAGAAGAAAAATGTTAGAATAAAGATAGCCAACAATAAAGGGGAAAGTACATCAAAAGGAGAAACAAAGCAAGAAAATGTTAGAAAGCATCCCTGTACTATTGAAAAATAACCATCAACTATAAGAAGAAGTGCAAGCCTTAACAAACCAATACATGGACAATCTCAACAATTTCCAGGATTCATAAATTTAGAAGAAGAAGAGGAACTGAGAGTTCCATCATCAATTGCAAGTCTATCTAGGAAAACTCTAGAAATTGATTCTGTCTAGCAAGAAATATACAACTACAAAGAATTTTTGGAATGAAGAGCTATCAGAAAAACTATTGAATCATCCTCAAACAGAGAAGAAATTTTAAATGAAGGAATTCATTTTGATCCTCCAGAAGAACCCCAAATTGTAAACACTCTTAATGAGGAAATCTATGAACTGGAGGTATTAAATAAACATTTGAAGTAGGAACATGAAACACTAAAGGTACAAAATGAAATCTAGAGAACTCAAAATGATAACATCATGATACTTTTTGGTTTATGGTATGATAAAATAAGAAATTGAAAGCTAAAAATAAATTTCTTAAGAAAAAGGTCATAAGTTTGCAATACATGATCTTGATGAAGAAACCAAGGATGAAAATCAATATCAAGAAAGCAAGAAGAAATAACTTAGATATTCTTGCTCAAGCCTCCGAAGAAGCTCAGTAACAGAGAAGGATTAGAAAATTTTTAAATTTTGTTCATGAGGACATGCAATGTCTTCTGTGTGGGGGAATGTTGAAGCCCAAAATTGTCTCTTTTTAACAACCTTCTTATGCTCCATCCTCCTTCTTGTTTACTCTAC
The DNA here is from genome assembly GCA_000404065.3 of Pinus taeda. Classification (NCBI taxonomy): domain Eukaryota; kingdom Viridiplantae; phylum Streptophyta; class Pinopsida; order Pinales; family Pinaceae; genus Pinus; species Pinus taeda. The sequence goes on from APFE031084110.1 coordinate 49,541, forward strand.
TAACTCTAATTTAACATAAGTTTACAAGTTTCATGGCAATAGAAGGTACTTAAATAGATTTTATTTCATAAGTTTCATTGTTCTTTATTATTTAACTCAATATTTTCATAAGCTACTGAATTGCACCAATTCTATTGCTAATGAATGATTATGCTGCATAGTTGAAGGTTCGATGGGTTTCGAAACTCCAGCCGAGGAACGAGACATATGGGCAGCTAGCTAATATCTGGCATAATGATATATAACTATATTCATGACTTGGATCGATGATAAAAACACTGTATAAGCTTAGTAAATGAAGAAGTCAATAAGCAAAGAAGGAACCAAAGGCTAACCAGGCGAGCGAGAAAATTAATGGAAACAAATATTTAGCCTCATGATTTGTTTCTCTGATATAAAATCATGAGGAAATCATGTTATATTATCTTCTTATGTTATTTTTAGTCTCCGTTGAGTAGGATAGGTTCGTAAATCTCTAAAGTAGTTATTGATAGAGGCTATAAATCTACCTTGTGACATGATAAATGACATACTTGAATATTATTTTTAAAACTTTATTTTCATTTATAAAGGAATTTTGATGATCATTTTGTTGAGCAATTGTCTTGATGTGTATTTAGTTTCTGAGTAATTGTGCATACCTACAACTCATAAGCGCCCCCCCTGGAGCTGTAAGGTCTTACTTATTTTTAGACAACATTTAATTTTTCATTTTATATTGCTTTGAATTATTTTATCTAACCTTTCAGTTTCGATTGATAATGAATTCTTTTGACAGTGATAACAAAGTTCATAACAGAGTATGCTCTATTTAATCAGTTTGTCGTAGGATGGATAGAATAACTCAAGATATCATATGCACATAAGAATTTGTAGACAAAGTTTGAAATGATTTGAGATTGAAATAGAGTTTAAGTCACACTTGAGTGAAGAAGATTTCAATTTATATTAAGCGTGATATCTTATATTAATTTCCTTTTCTGTTGAAAGTAATTTGGGTTTGATTATTTAGTCTTCTATTTTAAAGTAACTTTATTTCTGCAAGTGTGATATTTCTTGTGATAATTTTAGTTTCATTTTGCAAAAGTGATATTTCTTTCAAGTGAGTGTGATAAACTTAGTTTCATTTCTATTAAGTGTGACATCTTTACTTTACGCAAGAGTGATAGGGTTTTTAATAAATTTTAAATAGCATATGTGCATAAAGATATCTCAATTTAATTTAGGAATTGCTTACACCATAAGGACTTCTAGCACATACAATGCACATACAATTCATCAGTTTACAAGCCCTGGTCAATAATTTATGTAGTAATTTAACATCAATTAGATTACCAAACAGGGGGTCCTCCAATGATTATTTCAGCACCCATCCATTCCATTTATCTAAAACTTGCTCAAAATTTCCACTCTGTCCTACCTCTAAAAAAAAACATGGAAACACCTATTTCCTATTCACCCAACATCTACACCACTTCCTCATGATTCTAAACCTATCGTCATGACTTGTCTTGAATTCCCCTTAACATAAACATGAAAAATGAGGACTTCAAGGGAGGATTAAATGACTGCTACAGGGAGAAAACTCCTCCTGTAGTAGCCCATGCAGTCATAACAGAAATACCTAAGATATTGTTTTCTACCCATAGGAAGCATGATGGAGCCATGTCTACAACCAAGAAGGGACACATCATCCTTATGTAGGCATTCCACGAGCAACATTAGCTTAAACATCAGGGAGGCACCTGCACACACACAATACAGTTATTAGTCGAGGTATCATCAAATGAAGACATGCACAAGAAACAAGCAAAAGAGTCAACTCTCTCTAAGATCATGATGTTATATGGCCAAACTCTAGCATGCAACCATCTCAACCAATTCGATCCATAGGTAGGCTCAGGTATGGAAACCCTCACCTCTTCCTTATGAATAAAATGACTAAAATGTGCAATGATCGAGAAATGAGTTTTGATAGGCTGGAGGTGTCTAGTGAACTTGACCACCCTTGGCTAGTGAACTTAATTTTGCATTAGTCACCCATGCAACATGGAAAAATCGACTCAAATTGAGGTATTGTTCATAAAGAGTGGGGTGATAATCACAATGAGAGAGGAAATTATTACAAGGAGTGGGAAAAATGGTAAAATAAATGAAACTTGTGTATATGCCATGTCACCAAAGTGCTCTGATCTCTTACCCCAAAGAGAATATTAAGTATTGCACTTGACTTCATTTTCACCATCGTTCATTCCAAAAAAAGGTAGAGAATGGATGAGCTATTGTATTAGACCATCTAGGGTACCACAAAGAAGTTTCAAACCCTGCCTGCAGGAGCTACATGAGAAAGCTATAGGTAGGTCTGAGATGACATAGGAAGGCCAAGAAGGAGATACAAGAGAAATTGAAAAGTGAAAGAGGAGCCACAGTGGCTCGAAATTGTCTCAAAACCATCATACACACATAGAATTGTTTTGACAAGAAGTAAGTGATATCCTTATTCCTTATTTTTACATCCATTTACATGAGAAGTCTTCTTGAAATTGATAGCATGTAATAGTAAATTAAGTAGTAGGAGGTCTTTTTGGAAATTTTTGTGATTAGGAACAATTCTTTTTTTGGTTGATATCAATTCTAGCATTGTTCTCCCTCACTACTACCAAGGAATTAACACTGTTTCACCACTGATATTGTATAAAAAAATTGAATTCCACACCTAAGTAGCACCAAGGAGGAACAATAGAAGAAATGTGGGGAGGATTTAATAGTAGAGAACCCTTAGACACCAATAGGATTCACCAACACCCTCCTGTAGTGAACATCTTAAGGAGGCACCAATGGTTGGGTTTCTTTGAGTTATTAAAGTGGTATGATGATGATCTCACTCATGAATTTTCCATTTAATTACATTCTCAAGGAGAATACAATGCCACTACTATTTTCATAGGGTTGGCCATCTCTCTAAGTCGTAAAACTATAAGCAAAGTGACCACCTTACCCCTAGGAATTCAGTGGAGAAAAGAAGGCAAGGCAGTGAGTGTCACAACTAGGAAACACTTATTCATTTTAAAAGAGAATCCTCTAGAAGATAAGAATAAAGTAAGAAGAGAACGCCTACCTTACACTTGGGATTAGATAGCTTACCACAGACTCAAGTATATATCTTGTGAAGGGAGACTTAGTGTGGTATATGCCTACCACTTCAGATTTCTCCATCAGTTGAGATTTAGGGAATAATTTCCTCTCCCTCAAAGAATTAGTGTTACCCATTTCCTCCCATAGTAAATAATTGAGATGAATGAGATGGTGAGGGAAGGAAAGCACCAACACTTAGCTCACCATGGGCTCATCAAGTTAATTGTGATGGATGCTTTGAGCCACTTAAAGATCCTTGTCCTATGGAATACATTTGTGGACATGGATAGGGAAAATTTCATAGAAACTCAAGCTAACACTTGGAGAAACACTAACCTCTAGCAATGGAGCTAAATAAGGAAAAACATAGGAAGAAGAAGGAGAAAAGATAGAGGAGGAAGAGGTAGTAAAACTAGAAGAATAGGAAAGAAAAATAGATATAGAGGAGGCAATACAGAAAGAGGAAGGATAAGAAAAAATTGAAGGAGAAGAGGAGAAAACAAGTAGAAGGAACAATAATCCCCAAGGAGACTTCTAAATCCAAAGAAGCAGAGAAAAAACCACATCAAACAATTTTATCTCTAGGGGATATTGAACAAAAAGTAGCTGCAACATTGGATACATTGGGAACACATGTCAAGCCCAAGAGGAGGTAACCAAGACAAGGTCCTCTATCTTTCATAATTAGGAAGAGCACGAGAATTAGATATGGGAAACCAGAAACTCCCATAAGGGTCCCTATCATTATTGATGAATCACCAAGTAAAAAGGAAGAAGAAAGACCTAATGAGGGAACGATTGAAGAGGTCACTTCCGCTAAAACCAAAACCAACTCACCTGTAGTATGTGTTGGTAGGCCCACCACTAGGTCAGTGACCTTCAAGAAACCCAGGGCACAAGATTCCTTTGAGAAGTAGAAGAAGATAAGCTACAAGAGAGATAGGGTTTCCTACAAGAGAAGCAGATTTTGTTACAGGACGAACATAGGAAGCTAGAAGAGCAGAAAAATGAGCAAAAAAAAGAAGAAACTACCTAAAAGTCAATTGGAAAGGACCCCCAAGAGCTCTAAAAGCCTCATACACAACCTAGCTTGGGGTGCTACTAAATTTTTTTTGAATGAGGAAGGATTATCCCTAAAAACAATTTCATCCCACTCCTCTATGAGTTGGAGATAGAGAGATGCAGAACCCACAAGTGGATGCAAATTTCCAAATCCAAGATTGTGGAAGAAGTGAGCCTCATGGATGAGAAATTCATTGAAATGGGAATGAAATTGAGTGATTTGATACTAAGGAAGTCTATTATGAAGGAGAAACTATAGGAAAAAAACACAAGGTTGAGAGAAAGGTTGCATGAGAAAGAAACATAACTTTCCACCATGGCAAGTCTCTCTATGGAAGCAATGAAATATAAGTATCCATAAAAATATTATGCTCTCTTCCTTAAAGAATAGTGGTTGAAGTTCCAAATAAAAAATATAGCACAATATGGGTCACTTCCTTTTTAGGACTACAAGTAGTTTATTAAGTTTTGAAAACAAACTAGTATGGAAGATAGGGAAAAATTATTTGAATTCTACATGCACAATTTAATTTTGAAAGATTTGAATTTATGGGATCTCAATTCAATATTGGAAGACATGCAGCTAATGGCTTTAACATATTGGCTGACTCATCAAGAGACAAGGGTTGAGGAGGTGAAAAAGGTAATGACAAAAGAGGAGAAGGGGCCCTTGTATATTAAAGCAGAGCTAGTGAGCTCTAAGGCTGCCATCAACAACCATAACCTCATCTCGTCTGATGTTGTTTTAGCACCCAAAAAAATTGCAACCCAGGAGAAATATATTCTTCACTCAGAATACACCTTTAGAATGTCAGGAATTGAAATTACACAAGCTTGCCAAAGAAGATGGAATGCCTTACCCCATAATCTATGAGTCAAATAATATCACTCTCCTAAAAGGCTAAGGAATGACTTGGAGAGAATGTACAAGAGAGTCATGTAGAGGATGAAGATCATATGGATAGAACTCAAACTCAGTGCACCCTTGATTCTAGGCTTACAAGAAGGGAGGAACCAAACAAAAGAGCAGAAGGAACAAACTAATATAGAAACAAATGCAAGTTTTTACCCATAACAAGGCACACCATCTAAGGTGCCTTGGGATGTTAGAGAGGTTATTTTTTGCATTATGATACAGGCATTGTCCTTGATGGAAACTCACTCAGATGAAAGATCAAAGTACTGTAGGCTAACAATAAAGAATTACAGTTCAGGCTACACAGAATGAAGAAATAAAGGTATACACAGGTTCACCTTGACCAAGATGCGTATACATGTAGGTTCATTGAAAAAAAGGAGTGTATATGTACACACACACTTTCACAGAAGGAAAAACACATATATCTTGGGAAAACAAGTTTTTGGGTCCAAGGTTTTCTTTGGTCCAAGGTATTTGACCCAAGGTATTTGGTCCGTGGTATTGGTCTGAGGTATTTGGTCCAAGGTATTGGTCCTAATTGGTTTTGTTCTATGGTATTGAGAAGGGCCTAAAACTATATAAGCAGGATAAGATCATTAGGCCAAGACAAGAATTTTTGAATATTTGATGAAGTGTGAGATCCAATATGCAGGTTATGGGTTTATGATGCTCGTCTTGATCTGAACCAAGGGGAAGCCTTAACAGTTGATGGAGGAAAAGATCTAATGATGAATCAAGATCTTAAGGCTTGGAATGAATAATATTTATATGGTTTGATCATGTTTATTCTAGATCTATATACTGATGCATGTTTTCTGTACATATTATGATCTAGTTATAACTGAAGTCTGGAAATAGCTACAAAATTATGAATGAATATTTATAGATGTATACGTTGGTTGACCTTGGTAAAAGCACATATAAACGCAGGTTCGACACATCGAAGTAGCGTATACCTTGTGAACTATGATTTTTGAAGTTGCAAGTGGTTCTGGTTGTTGGTGCAGAGATCTGGGTTTTGCTTTATGTTCTAGTGACTACATTTGGGTAACAACGTTCAAATTGATTGATTGTGATTTGCTTGAGTAATGATGGATGAGATTTAATAAAGGATCATAATCATAATGAATTATCATTATGTGATCTGATGGGCTAGATCTGGGTTCTAACACATGTATTATCCTTTATATGTGATGATCTGGGTATGTCTAAAGTTGGGAAGTGCAACGATGATATAAGTAAGTATTTGCAGATCTATACGTTGGTTCTCTTTGATGAAGTTGCGTATACACGCTAGTTCGGCACTTCAAAGTTGTGCATACACTCTGATGCATGGCTTTGAGGTTACAACTGGTTCTGATTAATGATGTAGTGTTCTAGGTACAAATCTATGTATTGGTTACAATGATCTCTTTGTTCTACTTGATTTGCTGAAGTTGATTAAAATATGAATGAATGGTTGATTCAGTTGTGTCAGAGGTTCAAAGGTTGTCAGTGATTGATTGAGTTTGGTTGATTCAGAAAGTAATGATTGAGTTTCAATGATTGGTTGATGCAAATATAGTTGATGGTTATATTGTAGTGGTGATTGATTTGAGCTTCAATTTTGTTGATGGGTCCAATATGAAAATTGGATGAAACATGGCCTGCAAAGTGTGGTGTTGTGTTCCAAGAGTATCTAGTCTAAAAATTTATGAAACGAGGTCCTTGGAGGAAGTAAGAAGGTCGTAGCCTTCTGTAGGATAGCGCCTACATACTAGTAAACATATTGGCTAGTACAAGAGCTAGGGGGTTGTAGCTCCCTTCCAGTAGAAGCTGGAGAATGAGAGAAGGTTGTAGCCTTCTACAAGTATAAGCCTGCGTACTAGTATGAGTCTGCGCCAATACAAGATTGTAAACAGGTTTTTCTTATATTAAAATAAGACAACATCAGGTGGTTTTTGTCTCGCATTTGGGTTTCCACCTATTAGGTTACTATACCAATAGGTGTCATTTTTCATGATTGGCATTGTTGGGCTCTGTAATATGTTCATACCTTTTGGTCTGGCTGCCAAGGTTTTCCATATTGTCAAGAAATCAAATAATTTAAAAAATGAAAAGAGGGTATGCCCTAAAAGAAAAATCAAAGGGCAAAAAGAATGAAATGGTAAAAAAAGTGAAATAAAATAACCCCAAACAAGAGACCAGGAAAGTGTGCAAGTCCAAAATTCCACTACTAGTCTATTTTTGCAATTAACCTGATGGTGTGCAGCTTATTGACTTATGCTTCCATTGATGAATGGAAAAACAACTTAATCTTGGCTAGTTCATGTCTGAATTTACTTGTTTTGGAGATAGAGAATAAAACATGTCCAAACTGTTCAATCTTGGTAGGTAAGTAGATAGGTAGAGAAGCAAAGGAGCTCAACTATTAAATTTGAGCCCTTGGATGCTATAAAGGTAGATCTAGATAGGATTGAAATGAAAATAAAAGAAGAGGATGAGTGTTTGCCAGTTCAAGTGTACCCAAAGAAAAAGGAAGAAAAAATGCTAGGCAAAGTAAGTAGGGTAGCTAGATGGTGTTGTAGAAGAATTCTTTTGATTGATTTTGTTTCCAAAAAGTGTTAATCTTATCCCTATCACAGCTGCATGACAGAAATTTTGATGCAGCTCAAGTGAGGTAGATTTTATTACTACCTCCCCTTCATGTTTTTCCCCCAAGTCACTTACTAATCTCCCTTAAAGGTATTGAGATCTGCTTAATATCCTTAAAATCGCTCATCCCTTTTTTTATCAGATGCCTAAGTGAAGCTCCAGTTACTTAGGAAAAATAGCCACATTTCTTGCGTAAAATCCCTTTTCCTTCTCCCTTTTGCCTAAGTTTTATAACATTATGCTTAGTGCACATTCATTTTCAAAAGTTTCATATTAACTATTAACATTATTGCATAACTCCCTATACTTATACCCCTTTCCCATATTACATTAATATATGCAAAACCCCAAAAATTTATTATTCCCACCCCCGGCTAAACTATAGCCATATAGTGTTGTTAAATGGAATTATAGGTTTATTTGAAACCTTATAATAACCATTCCCTACACACATGAGGAATTAATTAACCCCACGTTAATTAATAACCTAACTTAAACACTTCGCCAACCAATAAACATAGCCCCAATATGATTTTGTTAACGTTTATTATATTGGGCCCCCGCACATTAAACCCTCTCCCTCTCCGCAGAGTACCCACCATCACATCTGGGCCCACTCATCTGACAATCCACACGCATATCGAGACTCCCCTTTCGTCTGATAGTTAAGTCCCAGGGAGCTGGCGGTATTGCTCCCATACCATGGACACGTGTCGCGCTCCCACGCTGCTCGCTGCCTCCCTACCCGAAACCGCCCGACCCTAAAAGCTGTGTGGGGGGAAACCGCTTACCACCCCTCCACTAAATGACAAAACGTCTTATCATTGTGACATCAGCGTGCAATAAAAGCCAAAAAAGCCCCGCCAAAGCCAATTTTCATTAAATTAACGCGAAACTATCATTTTCACCCATTTTTCTACAAAACTGTTTTCATGCAAGCTACGTCCAGACAACTACAAGAACGTCCAGTCTGCCACCCGACCAGGAAAATCTCAGCTTTCTGCTCTGTAGCTCATCAGTCAACCTACAATTGCACTGTTCGCCTTTAAAAAATAGGTATTTACCCAATTTGCCTCCCGAACTTGTAATTTCGTTTTTCCTCTATAACATTTTACCTAAAAAGGCCACATTCAAGTGAACACAGTCTGTAGCTCTCATATAAATACAACCAGAATTGTTGTTTTTCCCATTTTTCCACAGAAGCTCGAACTCCAATTTGAAAACACAAGAACCAAACATGGAGGCTCTCGTAGCCTTCAATGTCGCACCCCTCAATGCACCTCACAAAGACCTGGATTGGTTACCCTTGGCTCACAGAGATTTTCAAATAAAGGAGTTATCTGGTGACATGAACCACCTCCAGACATTTTGCTGAATTAGGAATAGTCATTTGAGAAACTCTGATATCTATGGAATATGGGAATATAATCTTCCCAGGTATTACCTTCCTTCAGTCAATGTTTTTCGAGATATTATTCACCAATGTTGTGCCAACTATGACCCTGTCAGTAAAGTAGTTATAACCCCATACCAAACTGTCCTTTTTTACATAACTGCTGAATCTATCATTGAGATGCTACACTTCCATCCCACTCAGCCTTTGGCTCCTCTTTCCATGGGATTCTTGCTTGAGCAAGGCTCCTAATTGCCCAATTCAGAAATAACCCGTATTACTTGAATGTTCATGAAACCTGATTGCCAACCCCTAGGCCCACCTCCATATTTGCATGTCTGGTTCACTAAAATATGAAAACTCATAATTGATATGATATCCTTCATCTTAGGATTTAAAACAAGTGAATTTTTTGATGAGACCACCTTAGTCCTGTTGTCAATGTTTACTCCAGGACAACCCCCTGCTGTCAAGTATGACTATGCCACTTTCATTTCCAACAACATCCATGACCAATTCATAAATCTGGACAGAGAAGGAGTCTTCAAGTACACCTCATTCATATACCGCCTCTTGCTATATTATCAGCCATATAGCTTTTCATTTCCCATCAGGAAATTGGATTCCAAAGGAGAGCAGAGGTCTGTGATCTTTTGGACCTCAGTCTTCCATAATGTCTCTGAATCCCCTTATACCTATTGTGAATTCAATGACCTGTTTGTACATCCAACCACCACTCTATTGATAGGAGCTCCTCCTCCTAGGCTCTTTGTTGATATAAAGAGGATTTTACAGCTTTCCAAACAGTACAAGATAGGTGACTGGCACTTGTACCAAAATCACACTGAAATCAGAATATATGGTTGTGAACTGTGCCCTTACAAGCTGCCCAAATATGTGCCTATGAGACTATTTTCACTGGAGTATTTCAGGTAGCTTATCAATGCAGATTTAACCCACTTTTGTAGTGCAAAGAAAAAGGCTTAGCAGAGAATAAAAAACCAGTTAGGCCCTTTTGTCATCCATAAGAGGGAGGCATCGGAAGATGCTGATAAGATATTAGGGGAACAACTTAAATTGAAAAAAAGTTTTTGGTGGGTGCCTTATGACCCAAATAGCTTTATAAGTGACAGAAAAGTAATAAACAGACTATCAGTTTATTTACATCATAGGATCCCTGAAATTGAACAATTTGCTAATCAAGATGACTGGGTAGAGGGTACATTAATAGAAGAGATTACTGAGTAAGAGAAAATGGAGAAAGCTATGAAAGACCTTGAAAAAACCCTTCACCTGGTCTCTTTTGGACAAGTATCTTTCAAGCTACCTCAACAAACAGGATTCGGTACATCCTCTGCTGGAACTTCTCAGCACCCTGTACAAGAAACCAACACACCAGTCACAGGGTCTTCCAAGGGCAAGGAAGTAGCAGACACAGAGTAGCAAGCAATGACTGATCAACAGGGACAAACTCCTCCAGTCTAAACCAAGACATCAGAGATTCCTACATTGCAGAATCCTCTAAATGAGTAAAAAGGAAAAAAGAGAGACAGGGAAGAAACCACACCTATTAGTGGGCCTGCAGAACAACTAGGGGAAAAAAGGGAAAGACTTAATCCTCTATCAGAAGAGGAAATCTTTGAAGAAACAATGGAAAGTCTAAGAGGGGAAAAGATAGCTAGCCAGCAGACTTCCCCAGTGGTTGACACATCAACTAGCTCACACAGGCAGGAGCTAGAAAGGCAGCATAGTGTGGAAGTTTCATCCACTAGGCCACAAAGAAAATAGGCCTCCAATATCAAAAGGTTATTCATGGAGATTAAGGCCAGAAATGACCCACTGAGACTTCAACTTTATAACCAGTATCTTAAGATGGCCCCCACAAACCAGCAAAGGTCAATGTCCGCCTATGACATTAAAGAGGTCAAGATGATCATGAGTTATTTTCAGCCCAAAGTGCAACAACCACAATCAGCAGCTGATTATGTCAGGACAAATCTGGAGGTCTTAGCCAAGGACATTCATCCTATGGACCAGATTGAGCTGCATAAACAGACTGGAGAGATGGTATACTCCACACTAGCTGATAAAGCTATGCTATCTCATAGATTGCAAAAATCCTTGGAGAACACCTCTACTCAGCTAGATTTGGAGAAAGCCTCTTCTCTTGCTAAGGACAACAGGATAAAATCTTTGGAGGAGATTATAATGGAGTTGGGACATGATCCAAGAGATGCTAAGGGCATAAAGGCATTAATGAAGAAGAAAGAGGAAGATATTTTTTCCCTGAGGAAACAACTTAAACTCCCTCTGACCGTGCATCCACAGACAATGGAAATTGTACAACAGAAGTCAGAGGAGGACATGATGGAATTTCTCATGAAGCTCAATGAAAGACTAACTGATATAGAGCAAGCACTGGAGAAAGATCTAAAAGAAAAGTAGGGAGAGTCAACCTCCCAGCCACCTGAAGTAATCCCTACAGTCACAGCTGCCCCCTCCACACTTGTAACAGCATTGCCTCCTACTGTTCTAGCATCCATAGCAGAGATAAATACAGAAACATCAGCAACAGCAACAACAACAACACCAGGCAGCAGTACCGGCATGACCATAGAGGAATTGATTAAAGCCATGGAGGAATTAAAACTCCAAGTATCAGAATTGAAGCAAGTCAAGGAACAATTGGAAAAAGTAGAAAAAAGTTATGACAAATCCAAGATAAGTGTGGCAGAGAAAATAAGAGAAGTTAAAGCATTACAGAATAAAGTGAAAAGATTGGAAAATGATCTTTCTCTGGATAAACCACTGGCAAAAATCAAAGGTATTTTGTGGGCCAACATCAATCAATCCCTTGGTAGTGTGTGGAGATCTATCTAAGTTATTTATGAGCAGGTTGATTTAATAGGTGCAACCCAAGTGGAGATTCAAAAGACAAGAGCTTTATTGGGGCAGATGCCAGAACAAGCAAATAGGCTAATACATTTTCTGAACACCAAGACCAGCGAAGAACTGGAAGCATTGCGTATCACATACAGAATAGGCACCATTCTAGAAATTAAGAGAGTTCTAACCAAGAGAACTCTGAAGCAAAATTTAGAAAGGAGATGCCAGGACATGCAGGTGGAGATCAACTCTTTCACAGAAAGGTTCACAGTTTTGCATAAAAAAGGTTTGCCAAGTTCTTTGGGAAGTAATGACCGCCTGATGAAACACATAGATTATACACATAAATTGAATAAATATGCTACTGATCAAATTACTTCATCAGCAAGTACTTCAGGATAGAAGGCACTCCCATCTGGCCAAGCCCTCTATGACAACTTAGAAAATTTATTCTACATTAAGCATGAAGTGAAGCATCTGTTCGCCATCCCACCTAATTTCTTTAGATATACAGAGACCAATGAAGCTTTAAGAAAGCTGCAGAAGCATAAACTACCAGAACCAGAGTGGTGGCAAGATATGTTAGGAATCTTATGAACTTTAACTTTGGTATCTTTGGTGAATTGAAAATTTTGGTCCATCTACGATAATGCGGTAAACAGAGTTAAAAGAGGGTCATATTAGTCAAAGTGTATCAGACCAGGATGGAGTAAATATCCAAGCAGAGCCAGAGCAGCCAGCACATCTGGCAGGGTAAAGAAGCCAGCACAACATCACTTATGTTTCCCTGTTATCAAGACTATTCATCTCTATCTTTGTAAAAAACAATGAATCATCACTAGATATTATGTATATGAGATATTTTTTGAGATATTTTGTATAAATACCCCCCCATTTGAAGTATTGGGGGTTGGTGAGGCATTCTTAGACTCTGCTGTAATACTGAAATTTTTCAATACAAAATCTTTTGGAATCAACTGTTGCTGGACTCACTAGATGTAGAATTGAAGCAGATGGACTTGTCACAGAATTCTTGAATCAACCAGTGGACCAATAGTTCCCCTATATCTTCTGTTTTCTAGTTTTTCTAGTTTCATTATATCACGTGTTTCATAATCTAAATGGTAATGATAAAGATTAATTCAGAATTTGCTTGACTGCACTCTGTGTTTCATTCATTATTGTTCTCTGTGTTTTCTTCAGGATTAGTATAAACAGTGTAACTCTTAATTGCTCATGTTTCCTAATTCTCTCATATTGATTATTTGCTAGGGAATTCTTAACTGCTCCTTAGTAATAATCATCCATTTTCCTGTGTTAAATATGTTGAAGGATTCTTAACTGCCCTTCAACCATTTTAAGTCCATCCCATCCAATACCAATCTCTATTTTCTCCCTGTTTGACTGCCTTGCTTTGTGAAACCATCCTTTGTTAAAAAACAAAATCCAGAAAGTCCCTTTCGTTGACTCCATTAGCCCAATGGACTGAACTTCTCAGATTTACACCTCTGTTCTATTGAACCTCACCATCCAAATCAAACAAAACCCTTGAACATCATAACTAGCCTAATACCTTTCTAAACAAAGTTAAATCATAAAGAGAGAGCCTTCTCTGGATGTAGATTGGCTAGAATCTGTGTCTAAAAGATTGGTTTGTGGTTACCTCAGCCGTATTCCCTTTCTAACAACTTTGGGAACAACCTGAGTGATAACATCATTAGCAACTCCACTAGGGAACTAGATAATTTACTTGTTGCTGATATCTACTTTATAAGCTACAGACAGAGCCTGAAGTTAGCCAGGTAGCCTTTGAAATGCTCTTGTGTTGCAATCGCAGAATTAAATAAATGCTACTTCAGTCTATCTCTGGTCTAGCTTATAGATTGGACAATTGGTTTCCAATATTTCACCAGTTCCTTCTTTTTAAATCTTTAAGAAAGTTCACAATTTTCATATCCAAAGTGTCTTAAAAAAAAACAGTTAAAGTTGTAGTGTCAAATCTATTTACAAAAAAAAAAAACAAATAAAAAACAAAAATACACTTAGAAGCCTAGCTTCAGAAAGGATTCGTTATACCAAATCACATCCTGATCCAAATCCACCACCTGTGTTTGAAAATCCTAATCTGATTCCTAAAATCCTTAGAAGAGAAGAAAGCCCAGAAAAATATGCTATTTCTCGGCCTTTATCCAGATCAAAATCCTATCCCGTAAGGTCGATTCACCTTGAGAACGTACCTTCCGCTAACTATCTTGAAAACTCTTCATTTGAAACTTTTTCCGAATCTGGGTTAACCCACACAGTCCAAGATCCAATATTCCTTGAAAATATGTAGCTTGACAGACACTTGCAGAACCCCATTCAAACTGAGGTTACCTCTGAGAAAACACCAAATTTTCCTGTGATTACTACCCCTTCTCCAAGTTCACTATCAGCACCTCAGTTCTCCCAACCTCAAGCTACCCCTTTCACTTTTCCATCAACTATCCATATTCCTTTTGTTGTCCCTACTGCACCAATTGTCACATATATCCATGTTAACATGGAAAACAAGTATGCTCCTCTGAACTCACCTGCCAATCTAGGGGCTATGCCCCAAGACTATCAAAGAAAAATCACTCCTTTTGATGGTACATGTACATATATAGCTCAACAGCATACTAAAACAATGACAGATTATTTTGGAATTTATGAAGTTGATGATGACGATGTTAGAATGAGAATTTTTGTTCAAAGTTTGACTGGAGATGTTAGAACATGGTTTGGAGCACTCCCTGCAAACAGTATAAATGACCCACAAGCTCTTTATCATACCTTCTTGAACCCATGGGAGAAAAAGAAAGATCCTCTCTACATTTTATCAGAATATGAAGGCCTAAAGAGAGGTCCTCAAGAAACTGTCCAGGATTATTGTACCAGATTCAACAATGTCTACAATGCTATTCCTCAAAATCTCAGACCTCCTCTAGATTTGGCTTTGATTAAATTCCCTGATGCATTTTATTCTAATATGGCATACCAACTTAGGGAAAGAGCTCCTAGATACCTAGAAGAAATGCAAAGTATAGTTGTTAGCATTGAGGCTAACCTGATTTCCAAACGAGCATGAGCTAGAGCTGAAAGGAGGATACCTCTTAAAGAAGAACCCTCTGCTTTTGAACAGAAATTAGATGCTATCATCAAAGGAATGGATATACTTGTTGATAGAGTAGAAACAATTGAGAGGAAATCTTCTTGGGATGGCCAACCAAGCAACACTGGAAGAAATCTAAACTTCAGAAAGAACCAGAACCCTAATATTGGAAAGTCTGGACCCGACAGAAACATTAGGCCCCCTTTCCAAGAAAATTTTGTTGAAGCCTCAACCTCTGATGAACCATTAGAAGACACTCAAATCAACTTAATGGGCCTCAATAATGAACAACAAGTTTTCTTAACCCAAGAAGACCAAGAAGCTCACACTCTTGAAAAATTCCAAACACAGTCAGGTGAGTCATTTGACTTCAGGGAAGGATATGATACAACTATTTATGAGGTTCACAAGCAATACAATCTGAGAAGTAGAAGAATAGATGTCCCTGAAACCATTAAGAAAAAAGATGCCAAGCAGCCTAATAGAATTAAAACCAATAAACCCCCTGTAGAAGTCCTTCCTGGAACAGATCCTAGCCCAAGTAAACCAATAGTTGAAGATGTATCAGATGATCAACCATCTAACAAACAACTTTCTACTGCTTTCCCTCTCAAAGGAAATGTAAAAGAACCTCCTAAAATTTATTTGAAAACAACTTCAGCCTATAACACCACTCCTCAAAAAGAGAAAAGCATAGAAAATACAGCAGAATAAGAGAATCCCTCTGTCCGAAATACAAAAACCCAAATTGAAAAACCTTTCAATCTTGAGACAGAAATAAGCAAATTAAAGATATCCATTCCATTGACAGAATTGACTAAACATGATGTCTACAGAGATCAAATTAGCAGATCACTCCAAGTTTCCATGAACAATGATTCAGTAAATCTTTTTGATGACTAGCCTGAATTAATTTTTGGACCAGAGGTAAATGGAAAATCAGTAGATGGAGGTGTTCCTCCTTTTTATGTAAGTCTGAACATACATGATAAAATACTTCATAATGCCATGTTTGATTCTGGCACTTCACATAACTTAATGCCTAAATCTGTAATGGAGAAGTTGGAACTAGATATTACCAGACCCTACAAAGACTTATTCTCTTTTGACTCCAGCTAGGTCAGATGTCTAGGACTCATTAAAGATTTATGTGTATCCCTAGTTCAATACCCTGCCAAAACTATTCTAATGGATGTAGTGGTAGCTGATAATCCACCAAAATATGGCATGTTATTGTCTAGGTCTTGGGGAGAAAAACTTCAAGGATCATTGCAGTTAGACATGTCCTATGCTACTATTTTAGTATTTGGTAAACCAAAGAAGTTATACTGAGAAACTTTGATGAAATATGTAGTGAGCAGTCAAGAGAAACCCTAGAATTTCCCCATTTACTCTGTGCATTCAGACATGGATTCCTTCATTCTCTACAATGCTGAGATTGATCCCCCACCTGATGTCAAAGTTATGACATTTAAAAAAGAAGAAATCTCAAACAAAACCTCTAATATTCACATTCAAGAAATTGCTGAGAACAATAATGTACAAGAGATTCAAGAGAAACTAGATGAAACTAAAGAACCATATCCTCCTAGCAAGCAGATTACTGAGACTCCTGATACTGACTACAAACATGAAACCCTTTGGTACTTAGAATTTGATGATTCAGTTAACAAACTAGGAGCATGAGCTGGAATTTGGGTGTACAACCTAAAAAATGATCATGTTGAAGGTCATGCTTACAAGTTAAATTTTAAATGCACCAATAATATGGCTGAATATGAGGTCTTTCTCCTAGGACTTAAATAGGTCAAAAGTTTAGGGGCAATTGGGATATCAGTTTTGGGAGACTTGGATTTAATCATTCAATAGATAAAAGGGAACTTCCTCTCAATTGATCCCAGACTGAGAGCTTATAGAGGAACAACAATTGACATCCTCAACACATTTCTTGAAAGACAGCTTACCAAAATTCCAAGGAAACATAATTTGCATGCTCACAGCTTAGCAACATTTGCCAGCACTTGTAAATTACTATTTGAACCTAATCATCAGTTCACAGCTAAGATTAGACATAGGCTAGCCATACTTGATAATGTAAAAAACTGGCAGGTGTTTGATAATGATATTCAGATCAACAATTTTTTAACTCTAGAGGAAGAGTTTTTAAACATCAATATAGATTTAGATACTGTCAGTGAGTTTGATCAAAAGGATGAAATACAGACAGACATTTCAGCAGAGAGTGCAAATCAAATGCTTCATCCAACTGAATTCACCAATAAAGAAATGCAAAATCTGAAAGGGATAGATGTTATTGAGATCATTGAAGAAGAATTTGAAATTATTGATTTAAAAGACAATCATTTGCCCAAAGGATTGACTCCTTTGGAAGATTTATTTGATTCTAATGATATCCCAAGGAAACCCAAAATGCAGCCTCTAAAAGCAAACATTGAAGACTGTAACATAGGGATTGGGGAAAATCCAAAAATGATATAATTGTCCAAAACTTTGCCCCCTGATCAAAAGCTTAAATATGTTGAACAGTTTAAAGAATTCCAGGATGTTTTTTTCCTGGAGCTATAAAGATCTCAAATCTTATGATACCTCTGTCATTCAACATACAATACCCCTCAAAGAAGATCAAAAACCATTCAAACAAAAGCTCAGAAGAATTAACCCCATACTACTCCCCTTAATTGAAAAAGAAATCAAATGAATGTATGAGGCAGGAATAATTGCTCCTATCAGATTTTAAGAGTGGGTGTCTAATTTAGTACCTACTAGGAAGAAAACAGGGGAAATCAGGTTGTGTGTTGATTTAAGGAATGTGAATAAGGTTTCTTTGAAAGACAATTACCCCTTGCCCAAGATGGATCACATTTTACAAAGGGTAGTAGGTGCCTTTAGGATTTCACTTTTAGATGGGTTCTCAAGTTTTAACCAGATTCTGGTCCATCCTGATGACCAAGAAAAAATTGCTTTTACAACACCTTGGGGAACTTTCAAATATGTCAAAATTCCATTCGGACTTAAGAATGTGTTGGAAATAATACTAAGAGGGGGGGGGTTTAATCAGTATTATCAAGTCAAATAATCCTTTTCAAAACCAAATTGTATACGCTCCTTCAGTTAATTCAACCCGCGTATATACGCAACTATTCAGAAGAAAAACCGTGGATACAGAGCAGAATTTTAATTTACTTAAACTTTCAGATGATGTTTGTTAATCTGAGATGCAGCATCAGATACCAGTAACCAAAGATAGTAAAACAGATCAGAAAGACAATCACACACAAGAACACCAGATATAAGGTGGAAACCCAATGTGGGTGAAAACCACCTGCTGCAATTCGTCTCTATCTTTCCTTAAATTAGAAACTTCTGTTTACAATGTACTGGTGCAGTCCTTTACCAGTACGTAGGCTACAACCTGTAGAGAGCTACAACTCTCTCTCATTTTCCAGCTCTCCTGGAAGGGAGCTACAACCCCCTTAGCTCTTGCACTAGCCAAGATACTAGTACGTAGGTGCTGGCCTAAAGAAGGCTACAACCTTCTCTTTCTTCCAGGGACCACGTTTCATCAATTTTTAGACTGGATCCATGAACATTAAACAGTTATCAAGAAAATCTTCATCAACCAATCTCCTTTTCACCAACTAGATCTGAAGTTAAGTAGATACTCCTTTGCCAGATGTACCCAAACACAGTACCAAAAACCACACAACAGAACCCAGAACACAACAGCAATAAGCAGAAACAGCGAGATCACAACTTAAAGCATATACACAATTTCAACAGTCTGCAACTTGCATGCATACACATCTGCGTATGGAACAACCTGCGTATACGCGCCTTTACTTCACCTAAAATGCGTATATACGCACCCTCACTTTACTGAACCTGTGTACAGATCTATAAAAGACAACATGTTCTTCCAGATATTCAATCACTAATTCACCCAGAATATCAGACTTATAGATCAGACGAGTGCCACATCTAGTAGATCAAAATCATACAAAGATACTATCATTCAGGCTTAAGGATTATGACCCATGAATAGAACTTATCCTTCCTTTTTGCGCTAAGGTTCCTCCTTCCTTCAGATCCAAATCTGCATCACCACCCAATATACTAGCTCTAACACTTTGTCAGATCTTCAATCATAATTCAGATGGTAATTTGTCACAAGATCTCCTTCCCCTTTTTATAGTATTAGGCCTTCCCCAATACCATGGTCCAAAACCATAACATTTCAATACCATGAACCTAAAACTAGGGATCGACACATCTGACGAGATGCCATGGTCCAAAACATAGGTTCAAGTTCCATGATCTAACTGCCATGGACCAAAAGGATGATCACCGACATATACGCACTTTTGAAATGTATAACCCGCGTGTATACGCGCCTTAGTCTAGATGATCCTATGTATATGACTTTTTCTACTTTCTGAGTGCCTGAACTGAGATCTGTTACCAAAGAAGGTTGCCATCAAGTACAACACATGTGCCATAGCCCCAAACCTGTGCCATAATGCCAACAAATTGCTTATCAGTCTATATTTAACTTTGCAAACTCCCATCCTACTCTTTTCTAATCTGAGGAGTTAGATGGAGATGTGGCTCTAGCCTGGACCCTCGATTCAACTTTGGCCCAGGATTGCTTAGATATAGTTTTACCATCTGAGGAAGAAATTCTTGAAGCAAGGACGAGTGTTGATAGACCATGGGATGATTTACATCATTGTTCATATTTCCTCCCTCATTTGCGAGAAATTGAGTGAAGTTTTTCCAGTCCTTCTACTAGTGATGTTCATACAGTTTTAAACCCTTTGGCCCCAGCACAGTTTTTTACTGAAGGTTAAATGTTTGTCATCTCACGAACTGTACCGGTGAACATCTCTAAGAATCTTAACATAATCGAAAATGTCTTCATTGGAGATGATTGTTCCCTTGAAAAATTCAAATTTATACCAATATCTTCAAAGAGTTTCGCAATGTGTTCGCTTGGTATTATGAGGAAATGCCTAGAATTGATCCATTTATAGTACAACATGAGATCAAGACATACAAAAATGCTAAACCTCTTCAGAAAAAGATTTGACCGATCAATCCTAGAAAAGCAACAAATATTAAAGTTGAATTTGAAAAGCTGCTCAAGGCGGCTTTGTATACCCCGTTCCTCTAACAGAGTGGGTGTCTAACCCAGTCCCCATATACAAAAAGAAAGTAGCAATCCAAATATGTATTGAATTTAGGGACCTAAATAAGGCTTGTCTAAAATAGAATTACCCCACGCCCTTTATTGATCAAATTATTGATGAATGTGCAAGTAATGAAATTTTTTTGTTCATGGATGGATTCTTTGGTTACAATCAAATTGCTATTCATCCATAAGATCAGCACAAAACAACCTTTATTTGTCCTTATGATACATTTTCATACAAAAAGATGCCTTTTGGCCTCAAAAATGCTGGAGCCACTTTTTAGTGGGCCATGTCTTACGCGTTTCACAACATCAAACACGTTATCGAAGCATATAGGATGATATAGCTGCTCGTTCTCGAAAGAGAATTGATCATCGTAAGCATCTTTAGTTGGTGTTTGAGCGATGTCATTTTTATAAAATCTGGTTGAATCTAAATTAGTGTGTTTTCATAGTCACATTAGGTCGATTGTCAGGATTCATCGTATCAACGAAGGGGATTTGTGTTGATCCCTTCAAGGTTGATGAAATACTTCAGTTTCCTTCCTCGTCTTCCATACGTCAACTTCAAAATATCCAAGGAAAGGCAAATTTCTTGAGGAGATTCATACCGAATTATGTCGAGATCAAAAAGGATTTATGTGTTTTCTTAAGAAAGGAGTCCCATTTTTATGGGATGATTTTGTGCAACGATCTTTTGATTCTTTGAAAAAAGCAGTTACCTTTGCTCCATTGTTGAGTCCACCTAATTATAGCAAAGATTTCATTTTGTATCTCGCTACAGCAGAATCAACCATCGGCGTGGTTCTGGTTCAGGAAGATGTTGCCTTATCTACGCATGTAGTCTACTATCTTAGTCGAGGCCTGGTAGTCTCTAAACTATGCTATTCTCCCATCGATAAATTGGCTTTGGCAACTGTCCATGCTGTCCAGTGGCTTCGACATTACATTCTTCTTTGAAAAACATTCATCTTTGCAGTGGTCAATCCATTTCAATTTGTTCCCAATAGGCGAGTGATTAGGGGAAAATATAATAAATGGATTGTCATTTTGCAAGAATGTGATCTCGAATTCATGTTGGCTAAATCTAAGAAATCTTTAGTATTTGTAGACTTGATATCAGAGTTTCCTTGTGAGGAAGAAATTATTCACGAGGAAAATTTTCCTGATATTTATTTCTTATTTCTTCACAAGATCCTTGGTATGGGGATATCATTATATATCTCTAGACTTTGAAGTTTCTGCCTGCTTTTTCCAAAGATGAGCGAAGAAAGTTGCGTCACCTCACTAAGAATTATGTTATTATAGGTGACACATTATATCATCACTGGATTGATTCAATCCTTAGGCGTTGTTTAACTTTGGAAGAAGCTGAGTTAGTTCTTAATGATTGCCATGGTGGAGATTGTAGCAGTCGTCTATTTGGGCTTGCAACAACCCAACAAATTTTGCAAGCAGGCTACTTTTGGCCTTAGATTTTCAAAGATTGAAGCAGTCAAAAGATGCCATCCTTTTCAAGTCTATACTCAGAAAATGCGCACACATCCAGCTCCGCTTTTTCCTGTTATCACCGTCGATCCTTTCACGAAGTGGGGCATTGATTTTACTACTTGTAATCCACCTTCGGCAAGAAATCACAAGTACATCATTGTAGCCGTAGACTACTTTACGAAGTGGGCTAAAGCCATGGCTACTTTTAAAAACAACAATGAAACAATGGCCTTGTTTCTCTTCAATCAAGTTATTTCACAATTTGGTATCCCCAAAGAGGTTGTCATTGATCATGGCAGTCATTTCAAAAATCAATTGATGTCTGAGTTAGCTCTCAATTTGGGTTTCCAGCAGGAGAATTCATCTCTGTATTATCCTCAGGCCAATGGGTAGGTTGAAGCTGTGAACAAATCCCTTAAAATCATCCTACAAAGGATGATTGAAAAAGCTAGATCCAATTAGTAGATCATGTTGTATTTGGCACTTTGGGCATACCGAATGTTAGTTAAGACTGACACTGGCTTTACTCCTTTTCAACTGGTTTACAGGTTGGAATCTATCTTTCCTGTTGAATGTGGAATTCCTTCCCTTCAGCTAGTTGTTGAGCTTCTTCCAGAGACTTCTAGTCTCGAGGAGTGCCTCATTCATTTGGAGCATCTTGATGAGCTATGTCAAGATGCCACCACAATAAACGAAGCCCATAAAAAGAGGGTAAAAACTCAATACAATAAAGCTATCCATCCTAGAAATTTTTTTGAAGGTGACCTTGTCCTAGTCTATGATCAAGACAAAGACACCTTTGGGGCATGCAAGTTTAAGTCTATGTGGTACGGTCCCTTTATAGTCAAATGAGTTTTGAAAAAGGGAGATTATGAATTAATTGACTTTGAAGGAAACAGGTTGGAAAAGCCCTAAAATGGGATCTACCTTAAGAAGTACTTTTCTTAGGCTTCGAACAAGCACTTACTTGTTTGTATATATTGTATGTTTGTACATATCTATCTATTAGTTTTAGTGATGTCGATATTTTTGATTTTCTTTGGAAGGTATTGATGGATGATTTAGTATCTCTAGGATTCGCTATTGGTGTGAGTAGGCATACCCGGAACCTTGCTTCCATGGCTTGGGTGATTTATTATCCATCTGGCCAGTTGATGGTTTCGAGAGTAGTATGTATCGGTCTTGCTTCGAATAATATTGTCGAATATATTGGCATTATTAATTTTCTATCCAAAGTGATATCTCTTGATATTGATTCGTTAGTGGTTTATTTAGACTCACAACTGGTGGTATCTCAGTTGAATAACATTTATCGGGTATGATATCCCTATTTGTATCACCAATTTCTAAGAGTATGATTGTCGCAACGAGTATTTATTTATATCACATATGTTCACATTCCATGAACAAAAAATTCCTTAATTGATTCTATTGATAATCAAGCATTGAACTGGCATATAAATCATTCATCAAATTAAAAAACATCAAAAATAATCAAAGTATCAACTATATAAATGATCATCATAAAATTGCATGTACATAGATAGAGTGTTTGTGTCCAAAATAATATACAAAAATTGGGACAAAATGCCCTACAAAATTTGGGCTTATGCCCATCATCATGTCTAATCATAAAAATATTTGATCATCTATCTAGTGGGTTGAGGATGAGCATCTAGAGAATAAACAACGACATTGACCATATGCTGGAAGAGTTGTACCCAGTCCCGTGGTACTCCTACCATGCAACGCTACATCTCCTTGGGCAGGTCCTCTATGGCTATCATGGATACTTGGTGAGTCAGTCTCACTAAGTTCCTATGAGCTGCATGGAGAACTCTCTCTGTCTCAGCTGTAGCCCCTTCGACATCTCTTCCACGATGCCTATGTCGGGGAAATCCACCGGGTCTCACTAGCCCCACATCTGAAACATGATCAATATATGTTGTAAGTGTCTTGTCCCATCAAAAATATTTTTAAGTTCATTTATATTAAAAATCCAAAAAAAAAAAATCTTAAGAAATTGTTACCTATGGCGACCCATGCTGCATTCGGTGGTAATACTAAATTTGGATCTCCTCAGAAATCCATTCTGGCATAGGGGTAGCCATCGACTGCAATGACCTGTTGATCCCACCATGTGAAAAACTCGTCATCGAAATTCATCCTCGGGACATCACCACCCCCTAGGCATTTCATCAGGTTAGCCCATCTACCCACCCGTGGATCCCTCGGGCTACTGATAGTTTATAATACCTTGGGTCAAAGCCCAGGTACTTTCTCAAAGAAGAATGAGCATAAGATTGTGCCATACCCAAAAATTTTTGTCTAACCCTTCTGAATGGAGGTCATTTGGTTCTTCATATTAGTTAGTAGAGGTGTGCACCAATCAAACACAGTAGTGAGACATTCCACTGCTAGGCTCATAAATACTCATAAGGCCTAATGTAAAGCAGTAGAACCATTTACCATGGCAATTTTAAATAATAGAATTTTCAAGGACAAGCTCTCTAAGTGCTTAACTGGAATCTAACTTCCAATATTTTCAGGATGACCGAGACAATATATGTGGACGTAGTCTTCTACACTAAGACTACCCCTCGTCCTACCAACAGAATTCATTACCTCTCCCCTTTGAGAAAGATCGGTAATGAAGTAAATATCTTCGATCTCGATCCTGAGGGGCATCTGATCGATCATGAATGCATCATCCTTTGCACTCCAGTAATGTATCAACTAGTCAAGCAATCTTGTGTTTGCTTTCATATTTGGCATTTTAAATAATTTTAGCAAGCCACAGCCTGTTAAAGCATCCATGGCATTTTCATCCTCTAGTACTTGGTTATCAATAGCACTATGCTCACTTTCTCTCCAGTTGATGGTCATCCTACCCAAAAAAGATGTTTCAAACCATTAGATTTATGTTTTAATTTTTTTACTTGCACACACGCGGGTTGCATTTTTACACAATTGCATGTAGGGCCCTCATAAATGCGGTTACTTGTATTCAACCCACATGTACATAGAGTTGAATTTTTTTACATATTTTCCTATTGTCAAAACTCAGAAAAAAACATCTAAAAATTATCACAAATAATTAAAGGCATGATATAAGGGTTACTTGGAAATTTTGGAATGATATGAATGGTTTAAGTGGTCGGAGGAAGCTTGTTTGAGTTTGTCTCCATAACTCCTTGCTCAAAACACAAATGACAAAACTGTGAGTCCAAAATTCTTTATATAAGTTGAAAAATAAATTTTATTTTTTCAAAAGTTGATTTTTATCTTATGGAATTTTAACCTTTTGGCTTAGAGTGTCGAGAATGGGTTGTCTTTACAGGAAATTTTGGAGACTTCTTCGAGAAATAATTTTTGTCCCATGACTGCAGACCTGTCATAGTAGGTATCGTTTTATTATTGGCTTATAGGTTAGGGAATACCACATTCCGCTACATTTTGCATACTAGCCTCCATACTGCGATATGATAGCCATAGGTTTGACCCCACCATGTCTTGGTTCATAAACCATTTTCACTCGCCGACTTTAAAAATCATGATGCGATGGTAGAGCCAACCTTTACATGGGAATATTAGTTAGATCCTCACTAACATTGGTTGCCCATGCTACTACATTGAGTAGTCTCGAGAGTCGTCTTTAGTCCCACCATGACTTGTGCATTCAAGACTCATTCTCCTTCTTTTGTGCTACTTTCTAGCCTTATACCCTAGAGGCTCCTTTGTGTTGAGTTGTACCGTTGCATTTCATATTGACTATTTGCACCTTTTGGCTTTGAGATGGCTTCATTTGGACCTGTGTTTAAGCCACTTTTTCAACCATGTCTTTTGCAAAATCAACCTTGCAATCACTTAGCTTCTGCAACTTGGCACACCCTTTTACCTGTGGAAAGAATGTTCCTTTGAGTGTCCTTGACCAGTTTCGTCTCCTTGCATTGAGCATAAGAATGTTCCCCTCCTAGGAAATAGAACATCTGTTTTTTCAACACTCGTTCTTTCCACTGTAATATATCATTCTTTTATTCTTTTTCAAGCTTCATATAAAAGAAAAAGACAAAAAATTATATATTCCAAAAAGAGCGGAAACGAGACGATATTTCCATATATGATGGCAGCTAGAGTCATTTGTGTTGCCCTTGAACAAAGCACTCAAAAATAAGGCTTTTCTCCATCGGGATGGGTTTTAGTTTGACTTAGGAGAGATTTAACCTTTTTATTGATTCAGTACTCCTCCGATTAGTTACCTCTTCCAATCATATGGAGAGTTTTCTTATGCCTCTTACATCACAAACTTATACAAAGTTATCATATGCTACCATATAGTTACAGTTGAATCATGCTTTTGTTCAAGGGAAGTAAACCTGAGTCGGCCTCTCTGTGGTGTCTCTTGACCTATTTTTTAGTTGGCCGTCCCTAGTTGTCAGTTTCATGTTCGTTATCACATCAGTTTTATTGGTCCTTTGCTCATGTCGGTTTGAGAAGTTCTCCATTGACTTCTTACTGGCGGGTCTTGCTCTTATCAACTTCGACAAATGCTCTGAGGGAAGATCTAGAGCCAAACCCTAGCCCTATTTTTATTATTCATAGGTCACATTATGCTCAACATCGATCAATATCATGGGTCTTTGACTGAGTAGTTTCCCTTGTATTCGACATTAGCTTTCATTATCAAACAATGGGATTCGTGCAATGCCTTGGTTTCCATTTGACCCTGTTGGTGGATTCCTCGCTTCTATGTCAGCTTTCATTATTTGTTGGTTCAAAGGGTTTCTATCGTGTGCTAGCCACATCTTGTGTACACCGAAAACGTGCTTCGGTTGGGTTACTACATCTTTGTTCATTTGATTCCTTCCACATTATTGGCCTACGGATTATACTTTTGCTAGATTGATGAAGGATGCCTTAATGCCTTCCTTCTAGTGGATATTTTCCCATCGACTTCAGCTCATTGCTCTAGGAAAGAGATCTAGAGTCCATTTGGTAGTACCTTAGGTTTTGTAGTCATTAGTGGTAGTTTCCTTCGCTATCGACAGTGGGGAAACATTAGTGTCCCCCGATTGATAGATTCTTTCAAGTTGTCGACTACAACTCATTTATTCAAACTTGTCAGATTGTATTAGGTACCTTGACTCTCATCAACATTATCGGTGAGTAGCCTCGCGTTTGTTAATAGTATACATCAATGACTGATAATCAAATGATTTCTCACATGGTCAATTTCAAATCATTCATTCCAATTGGTGAGCTCTAGTATTGTAGCAATAATGCTACAACTCCTGAGGCTTCCTGTCTCTCATTTTATCAACCCGGTTGTTCGTACAAACTTGGAAGCGACGGTGCTATATGCACAAGTACTAGCTCTTGTCGCAACTGTCACTTGGTCAGCTGGCACAAGTCCGCTAGGGCTCAAGCCAACTTCTATAGGCTCACAGAAGAAGCTTTATCGATGATGGACGAAAGCTAGCTCAAAGGAGACTAAGCTACTTGACAAAAATGAACTAAAAGTAAATCAAAGCATGTAAACCTAGGTAACCCTAATTTAACTAGTCTAATCTCTATAAAGCAATGAAGATGAGTAAGACTTCTACCAATGCTACTACTACATCTAATAAGTGGAAATGCATGGATCTAAACTACTAGCATTATAAAAGACATGTTTTGTACTTTTAATTAAGTAGGTGGAATGATTGTGATTTTGTACTTATTAGGGTTTGGTTGTGCAGATGGGATGGAGAAGGAAGGAAAGCGTGGGACAGGTTGGGGAGACTAGGTGAGGTCCCTCTGGACCCTTGGCATTCATCCACAGAGGTTTTCCACGTTCAGAAGCTCGGCAACCGTGTGAATGACCTCCTATAGGATGTCTGCAGGGGATCCTACAGGATACTCAGGGTTTTCTACAGGATGTCTCTAAACTGCTACAGGATGGTCTACCGTGAAGGATTGAAGTGAGGGACAGGTGATGGACGGGTAGGAAGGGATGTGTGAGGTAGGGATCAGGCTGGTGATGGCTCAGGAGTGGAAGGATGAGATGGGAAACGGGTGTAGGGAGTGTGTTGGAGTGATGTATGTGAAAGTTCAAGGAATGAAGCTACGTGAGAAATAGGAGATGTTTAGGAAAGGGCAGAACGCAGTGAAAGTCAAAGAAACGTGGTTGCATGCAAGGTCAAAATAGAAAGGATGGCAATGAAACGAGATGGAGAAGAGTGTAAATGAAACAAATGACCAAAATTGTTTATCGAACCGGAAATGCATCAACCTACACTAAGTGTACCGTGATTTTATTGAACAGTGATCCAAAACGCAAAGAGAAATACGTATGGGACTGTGATGAAGAGATGTGTGGTTCGTGTAAATGACAAGGAAGCATCTAAATCCAAATCATAACTATATCAACCAAATTCATGCGTGTTTTTGGTGGTCTGCTATGGACTACACCCCAATCTCCAAACGAGATGGCAGTGAGCCTTAACAACCGTTTTTGCTGGAGCTCCAATGGATGTTATGTATCCTCTGCTATACTAAGCAAGTGGAAGTAATGGTATCATAAGCAAAATATATCTAACTCATAAGAAAATCGAATTACAAGACTGCCATTCAAATTGCATGTGCAAATGAAACTTAAAGTGCTGGAAATGAAATAGAAACAATACTACAACAGAGGGGATCCATGGCTCTCAGGTTGGGCCCTAACCTGAGAGCTATAGTCTCCTAATGAAACTCAGGAGTAGCTCACAAACTGTCTTCTTTATTCATAATTCAACGTCATGCCAAACTGGCTTACAGCAAAAGAAAACAAAACTGGACTGCTTCCAAAATTATATGATAACCCAAGAGATTCAACAACCTATCTAAGGCTAAGGCCTCCATATTTATACAAAAA
>APFE031084110.1:81301-116196 GCA_000404065.3 Pinus taeda
CCTCCCCGGGAGGTTCTAGTTCATCCCTCTTTGGTGACGAGGGCCCCTCCTTTTCTCTCTGCTCTGTTTCCTGTAGCCGAGTCAGCGTATCCTGTAGGACCTTCTCGGCTTGCTGTAGCCGTGTTTTCTCGTCCATCAGGACTATTCTTTCTTGCCACGTATTCTTCCTCGGACTCCCATTTTCATAGGTAACTGTACCCTTTGAGGGTGATTTCTCATTGGAAGAAGTAGGTGATCATTCCTTGGGAGAAATGGGTGATTTTGCTTCGGGAGAAACGGGTGATCGAACTTCGGGAGAAACAGGTGACTGTGCTTTGGGAGAAGCAGGGGATTGTTTCTCTTAGAACATCCAATATTTTGGTCAATCTCTTAGAAGTCAAAAGGGTAAGGTATCATGTTTCTTTCATGATGATTGGAGAACCACTGCAAGATTTGAATAGTTGGTGACAGATCCTAGTGTTCAAGCATTAAACTAGACATAATATATCTTAAAAAGGAGTATGCAGCAGATTATCCTCTTCCTTTCCAACTTCTTGATAATCGGATTGGTAGATGGAAGGTAGCCTAAGAAAAGTGATAACCATTTCAATGACTATTGCGCTAAAATATTCTCCATGGTTTTGATTTCCTGAAAGAAGGTTAGACCTTCCATTGTACCAGGCTTGATTTGATTTTTCTACAATCTAGGAATATTAGATGTGCATTGATTCTCTGGATCTAGGTGTTGCATTAAGGGTCCTTGTAATGGTTTCAAGCCCTTGAATATGTTAACTTAGCTGTAGATATTTCACAGTGACTCAGGGATTTTCTATACATTGTCTCAACTTAGGATCTTCAGTCTAAGTAAATTTACTAAGATAACTACTCAAAATTTTGTATTTTTGGATAAATATGGGGTTTCATAAATAGAATTTATCTCGTTGTTGGGTATTTCTCTAGTTTGATTAGTAAGAGAAGTGAAATGGGCTCATTTGCAAGACGTTCACTTATTGAATCTTGTTGTTGAGCCTTCTTCTATGAAATCTCCTCGTTATTGTTTCTTCTTTCAAAAAGTGAATCATAAACATAAATGATAGGGCTTGATGCAAGAAACTCTTATTTGTGTGAATGTTTGAGACTTTTGTATCATTTCCTTTTTTATTTGACTGTTTTCTATGGAGGGGGTTGTACCATGTTGATTACTTTTATTTTTCTCTTTGTATTTCAACCTAAAAGGTACAATGGAGAGTTTGACTGTAGTGGTCCCATTTATACATAAAAGTCGTAAGACTTGCTTCTACCACATTTTTTGTTTTACCATTACACATTCCCCAATACACTTTTGAAATTTACCAAATCTTCTCTTTCATTTTTCCCTTTCTTTAGTGCATATTTTGCATAATTCCTAGAATATAAAGTGTCCCTTGGGCTAAAAGAAGGTAGTATAGGACTCTAGGTGCCCTGTATCTATCCCTACCACCTGCACTAAACCTAATTGAATTTCCATGAGAAATATCTTTATATTCCATGTAAGGAATATACTTGTTTTGGTTCTTGATGGTTTGATTCACAAGGCTCGAGGCCATTACAAGAAATAGTCATTATGAACTTTGTTATCCATTTACAAAGTATTTATTATTTAGTGAAAGATTCACCAAGATCTTATAAGATTTTATAATTCAGTGAAACATTCGCCATGATTTTACAAGATAATATAATATGATGAGATATTCACCAAAAAAATTATATATACATATTATACTATTGATAAAATCTCCTTCCATTTTTCCTATGTATCATGGGGATTTGCCCATTTATTATACCTATAAATTTAGGGGGGTCCTTAAAATTTTCCCTGCCAGCCACCCTGAAAGAGGCATCTCTTAGGTGGTTTATGAGCCTAAGTGAACACACCATTTATCTCTGGGATGATATGAAGTCCGTCTTCCTTAAGAAATACTAAGACTTCTGTAAAAGTAGGGATGTGAACAATATTCTTAGGATGCAACAATTGGAAAATGAGAACTTAGAAGAATATCTTGAACGTTTCCTTCATAATTTTCATAAATCCTGAATGACAAATATATATGAGAAAACTGTCAATTTTTTTTTTTTTTAAAGGGGTTGAGGGATGATTGTATCAAAACCTTAAACCTTCTAAGTGGTGGGGATGTTTATAAAAAGCCTTTTTCTGAAGTAGCCGAACTATGTCGCACTTACTCACGAAGTCAAGCTAAAGTAGGTAAGAAACTGTGTGATAATTCTCGAGGTTATGTGCTAAGAAATCATAAATCTGTACCCAACGATGTCACTAGAGTTGAATTAGGAAAGTTATTGGAAAACTTGAAAACATATATCCTAAACACCATTAGTGACCATCTTGACACAATAAAACTAAAAAAGAAACAAGAAGATGAGAGGGCTACCATGGAAATATTTGGTCCTAAATATAGATGTAAGCATGCTGAGAGGGTGTGTCCCATTAATGTTATTAAGGTTTGTGGGATTTGTGCTTTAGAACATGTAATGGAGAAGTGTCCATCTCTTCTTGGTTTACAAGATATCTATAAGGGCAATGTTGAAACAAATGACTTTTCTCAAGTAAACAAGAAAGCCTTTTGGAAAAGCCCAAATAAAAACATGTTTCAAGATCCCAGTTCTCAAGGCTATGGTCAAAATCAACCTTGGAATTTCCAGCCACCTTACCCTCCTTGGGTTAATCCTCAATCACAAAACACTCCTTGGAATCAGTATTGGAGGGGAAATCCCTATGGAAACACCTTTCAGCCCTAAAACCAATCTTATCCTCCATATTCAAACATGCCTAGTGCATCCTACAATCTGAACATTCAACCTTATCAGCATAGGTACAACCCAAATCATTATCAACAATCCTCATTGCCTGCTCCTCCTTTACACCATCTTTTACCTGCACTGTCCAACCCATCATCCTCACAGGCACCACCATCATTTAACTCGCCTTGTCCTACTTTGTTGCCTACACAACCCATAGCTAATCCAAACCATAATAAATAGCCTCAACCTATACAAAATGTGGAAGTACAACCTTTTCCAAACTATATGATCATCGTTGTCCCAATAAATGAAATTCAACTACGATCTGGGAAAACAGTCAATAAGGAAAAATCAGTTGTCACCATTAAGGAAGAGGCCCCTCAAGAACAAACTGAAAATCACCATCAACAAGAAAAGAAGAAACAAATGATCCTCCTTACCCGGAAAGATTACTTGTTAAGAAGTAGGAGATCCCAATTGAATATGATTTAGAATCAGAATTAAGGAATGTTTGTGTTAAAATTCCACTATTACAAGCCATTAGGGACATTCCTATTTATACTAAAATCATTAAAGATATATGTATTAAAAAACCGGGTAGAAAATGACATAAGAACCAAAACGTGAAAATCATGAGTGAAATGTCCAAGGTGATCTCAGATTTACCATTAAAATATAATGACCTAGGGAATCCCATAGTGGCCATCGAAATCAATGGAGTACTCCTTCCAAACACCCGTGTAGACTTAGGAGCAGCAATTAATGCTATGACTTTTGAAACCATGACATATTTACAATTGCAAGGGATCAAACCGACACCTATTATTTTGGAGTTTGTAGATAAATCCATTGTTAAACCCATGGGAACTCTAGAAGACATAGTGGTCACCATTGCTTCCTGGAAGTATCCCAACGATTTCATTTTCATTTCTCCTAAAACCACTAGAACAGGATGCCCTTGTTTAGCTACTGCTGATGTTGTGATAGGGTGCCGAAATGGAGAAATGGTCATTTCCAAAGGTTCATATAATCAAACCTTGTCAAATTCCCCCCCTGCTCAAACTGCTGCTGAGGTACCCTTATGGTTAGAGAGTCCTTATGGAGACGAAGATTGTATGTTTCCTTTATTATCATTAGAACAATCTAGAGGACTTTAGGAACAATCAGAAGATCATGTTTTGCAACAATTTTTATTTAATAGTTCTTGTATTGATTATCCTATTTCTTTTAATGGTTATCAACATGTTTTCAATAATGATTTTCACGAAGCTTGTCATCCAACTATATTTGCCTCATTCATAGCACTAGAGTACAACAATGGACCCACTACTGAACTGGTTGAAATTAGTAAAGGAAATTTTTTGTAAATTGGTAATGAACTAAATGAAGAACAAAAGCAACAATTTTTTAGCAGGGTTTGAGAACAATTTGGAGCTTTTCCCTGGGACTATTTGGATATGAAAGACATACAAGCAGATACATGCATCAACCACATCTACACCAATGTGTACATGAGACCTTTCTGGCAGCCATAGAGATGTATGAACCCAGCCTTAAAAAAAATTGTCAAAGATGAATTGAAAAAGTTATTGGTTGTAGAATTTAACTATCCTATTTCAGACAACATATGGGTGTCACCTTTGGTGGTGGTTCCAAAGAAGAAAGGTAGGTGGTGCATATGTGTTAATTATAGGGACTTAAAAAAAGCCACCTTACGATATTACTTTCCACTACAATTTATTGATCAGGTACTTGACACACTCTCTGGTAAGAAGTATTTCTCTTTTCTAGATGGGTACAATGGGTATAACCAGATTCAAATAGTTGAGGAAGACCAAGAGATGACCACTTTCACTTTCCCTTGGAGTACCTATGCCTATCGAGTTCTTCCTTTTGGCCTTTGTAATGCCCCAGCTACTTTTCAGTGAGCTGTCCCAGCCATATTTTCTAACTTGTTCCATGACTGTGTAGAAGTCTACATGGACAGCTTCACAGTATATGGAGATGATTTTTCTCAAGGTCAGGAAAATATAGAAAAAGTGTTGATCCGATGTCAAGAAGCCTACCTAGCCCTTAACAGTAGTAAATGTAAAATGATGCAAACTAAGGGGATAACATTAGGCCATCACATTTCATTTGAAGGAATCAAAGTCGATCCAACCAAGATTGAGGTAATCTCATGTATTCCAATTCTGAGTACAAAAAAAGAGGTAAGAAGCTTTTTGGGATATGTAGGTTACTATCGTTGATTTATTGAAAATTTTACAAATATTGTGGCACTTGATTTAAATTATTGACTAAGGAGGTTGATTTTTTTTTTAAATGATGATTGTCAACATGCTTTTCAGGTATTAAAGGACAGGTTTTCCACTGCTCTAGTATTGAGGGGATCACATTAGTCCTTACCATTCCACATTTGCACAGATGCTTCAGATACTACACTTGGACCAGCCTTAGGACAAAGGGAAGATCACTATCCTTATTCTATTTATTTTGTTAGCAAGAATATTTCCTTTGCTAAACTAAACTATACAGTTATTGAAAAGGAATTGTTAGAAATTATTCATGCCATTGGTAAATTTAGACATTAAATAACCGATTATGAAATTTTTTTCCATACCGATCATTTTACAATTATATGTTTTATGAACAAACCTATCACTAATGGTAGGATTAGTAGATGGCTACTGCTTTTGCAAGAATTTAATATAATTGTGATTTGTAGGCCTAGGTGAGATAATTTTGTAGCTCACTTATTGTCTCGAATGAATGTTGTACAAGTAAATGTATCAACACTAGTACCGGATGATTTCCTGGATGAAGAATTGTTTTCTATCTATCATTACTCTATGGTTTGCAGATGTTACCAACTACCTGGTGTCAGGGAAGTTTCCTCAGAATATGTCTACCAGGGAAAAACATAACATTGTACAACATAGTGCCAACTATTCCTGGATTGATGGAGAGTTGTTCTACACCAGACATGACTTGATCATGAGGAGATGTGTGCAAGAAGATGAGATGTTTGAGGTGTTGATGGCCTACCATAGTGAGCCTTGTGGGGAGCACCTTGCAGACAAAAGGATTGCATACAAAGTCCTCTGTACTGGGTATTATTGGCTATCGCTCTTCAAAGATGTCAAAAAGTTTGTATCCAGTTGTGACACTTGTCAGAGAATAGGAAGGCCAGTTCATTATAATGAGGTGCCCCTTCAGACACAAGTATTGATAGAACCTTTTTAAAAGTGGGCATTAGATTTTGTGGGACCTATGTCCCCCATTTCAAAGAAGAAAAAGTACATTTTAGTTTGCAATGACTATTTAAAAAGTGGGTGGAAGCTAAGGATTTGTATCCTGCAACTGAAAAGACAGTAGTAGAATTCCTTTTTGAAGAAATTTTCACTAGATTTGGAGTACTTCAAGAGATTGTTACTAACTAAGGCACATAGTTCACATAAAAATTGGTCAAGGATCTCACTGAACAATATCAAATCAAACATCAGAATCTACTCCTTACCACCCCGAAGCTAATGGGCTGGTGGAATCCACAAACAAAGCGTTAGAGTCCATCTTGACCAATACCATTCAATTACATCATAAGGATTGGGCTAACAAGTTGTTGGAGGCATTATGGGCTTACTGCATAACTTGGAGGAAGGTGACATGGCACACGTAGTATGAGCTAATTTATGGTAAGTAGGTGTTGTTTCCTATTGAATACCAAGTGAAGACATTTTAGACTACCACTCAACTCGTGATGAATATTAATGAAGCCCAAGAACAAAGGTTAATGCAGCTGAATGAGCTTGATGAGACTAGAAAGGATGCATTCCATCGAACCATGTTGGTGTAGGATCAAAGATCTTGTTGGCATGATAAGTTTATCAAAAAGAAGATCTTCCGTCCAAGAGATTGGGCCTTGCTTTATGACAGTAAGTTCAAACACTTCAAAGGTAAATTCTCATCTAGATGGTTAGTTCCCTATGAGGTGGATGAAGTTTTCGACAATAGCTCCGTCCACATTAAAACTATTGATGATAGTTAGACCTATTTTGTATTAAATGGCCACTGACTCAAGATCTATACCAATCACTCTCTCGACAATAATTTCTGCAAGAAGTAAGAAGATATCTAGGGGTGGAGATGGTCCATGAAAATGATCAGCCTCTTATTGGTTCATCTGGTTGATTTCTTTCTTATATATATATATATATATATAATATATATATATAATAATATATATATAATATATATATATATATAATAATATATATATATATATATATATATTATATATATATATATATATATATATATATATATATATATATTATATATATATATCTATATAGAATAATCAATGGGCTGTCATTTTTCATATTTTTAGGTGTTTCTCCCCACAACCCATGTAGAATAAGGAGAAATCTGTCATGGGTAGGTTTATTCCTTTAGCCATACTTGACAGATTAATTGGAAAAGGACCCTATTGGAGTCTTCTTTGGATGTTTTCATACTCTCAATAATTGAAACTCCCGAGAAGTGACTGATCCAGGCTCATAATAACTACATAGAATAGTAGTAGCCTAGGGATTCCTTGAGTAAATATTTATTCTTTTTTGAGCTCATGGAAATACTTATGGAAAAGAAGCCCTTGGAGTCTTCTTTGGGTGGTTTAGACTCCCTAAATATGAATACCTCGACTAGTGGCTACTTTAAGCCCGTTAAATTTATAGAGTAGTGTTATAGCACCATTTACTACTATTGGTAGAGTTGATGCTCTGATTATGGCCTAGGGAAACCCTTCCTTCCAGACTTGGTCCAAAATCTAAAAAAAATGTTTTATTCCCTATACGCTAC
The DNA here is from genome assembly GCA_000404065.3 of Pinus taeda. Lineage (NCBI taxonomy): Eukaryota > Viridiplantae > Streptophyta > Pinopsida > Pinales > Pinaceae > Pinus > Pinus taeda. Next base: position 88,934 of record APFE031084110.1, read on the forward strand.
TTTTCCCTATGATGAAAGTGTGTACATGTGGGTCAACAAATAGCCAACCCGCATACATATGTTACAACAATTAAAAAAATAAATTTCCTTAATTTCAGGCAGAGTTCACGGGTTTTACTTGTTACTCACCTCCTATTGCCCGTGGCCAAACTATTTCCCAACTGAAAAAACTAATTTGGAGAAGTATAAATAAACCTCCATGGGAAGGCCATAAGGGTGAAGATATGAGATATTTATACTATAGTGAGATTATCCCTGATTGATTCTAATGAATCCCTGTGCCTCTTACACTCCCCAAAGCTTCAGGAAACCCTTGTTTCCTTGTTATAGATATCCTTCATCTTGCTTGAGATATCCTTGTATTGGTGATGGAGGAAGATTGTTGAAGGTCGGGAAAGGAAAGATCTAGAGGACAGTTCTGCTTGGAGCTAGAGAAGGACTCAGGTCGTATTTCTTCACTTTACTTGTAGCTAACTTCAATAAAAGGAATGTTGTTCTGTTTCCGGTATTAAATGTGTTTATGCATCAATTATGTTGTAACTCGTTTATGAATCTTATTTTGATGTATAATTGGTCATTCATTTATATTATTTAAGGTTAATATCATGAACATGCTTTATGTTTATACTGTTGTATATGTTCCATTTGAGTAATTTTCAAGTTTCAAGAACATCAGGAGAAGCTGAGTGTTTGCACCCTGTGAGATCTACCCAAACGTAGGACATTCGGGTAAGGACACTCCTGCATAGTTCAATAGAATAAGCATTTAGGTTGATCGCCTTAGCATTTCTTGTTGTGGTTTTCCCTCTGCTCTATTGGGTTTCTCAACCGAAAGCCCTAGGGTGGTCTCACCTGCAATAGAATTGGCGACTCCGCTGGGGATAACATTCTTGTTATTCCTGGTTTGGGTTGTTTGTTTTGAATCGGAGTTCAATTTCTTGATTGCTTTCTTTTTGCAGTATTGATTGGTCCATTAATGTCCTAGGCATCAAGCCTAATCTCCTTGATCAAACTTTGATTTTTTTTTTTTCCTAATTAGGCTTTATATACATTGTTTCCTTTGATTACAATAATGTATACACACAGATTTCTTTAAAGACGACTCGTGTATATGCGAGTTTCCTGTATTAGAAATGTGTGTGCACGCTTCTGTGTCTTTACACAATCGCGTATGCAAATTTTTGAATTGTTTTTTCAAATATTTCTGCCCAGTTAGGTCTACTACCTGGTGATTTATGCTATTGCATGGTCATCTGCTGTCTGGAGAACTCGGTTCTCCTGCAAGATTTCTTTTTCAAAATATCCTTCTCACTAAAAATATTTGGCCTAGGATTGCTTCTTAAGCAATTTTGTAGTTTGTATCTTGGGTTCAGGCTTCGTTTTGAAGTTCTTGGTTATTCTGGTTTTCCATAATAGAAAATTGTTTTCAATTTCGTTTTTAGCCCGGATTTCAAGTTCCCTTTCTTTGCTTTCCCTTTTTTGGTGGCCTAGTTGCTTTTCTTGCTTTTTTGAGTGTCTTTTTAACAAGTTTGAAAGCATTTATTTCTTGGCATTTTTGTCAGTTTGTCGAAATATTTCGCTGCTATTTGGATTAGTTTGTGCAATTTTGTAGTCTTTCCTGTTCAAATTTCATTCATTTTAGAATTTATAACTTGCAATATTAAAAGCCTTCTTGTGCTTATTTATTTATCTTTCAAGTTTTAGTAGTACTTTTGTGACCTCAAAAAGTTGTTTTTTGTTCCTCAAAAGAAAATCACAAAAACATTGCTTTTGTTTTCTTTTTCCCAAGATTTTGGTTTACAGTTTCTTTTGTTTTATCGTTGAAAAGAAAATTGTGATCTTTTGCAATTTTTTATGCTTGCTTTGAAGAGAGATTTTTGTTCAAATTTTTTGCCCTCTTCATTTTTAAGTTAGATTATTGTCTCTATAAAGAATTGCATTTGCTTATGAGTGTTGTTTAGGATCTTGCATCATCATTTTGACTTGCATTAGGTTAGTTTGCATTTTAAAGCATTCTTAGTCCTTTTTAGTTTTTGGGTGTTTGTGGATTGTTTCAGAAAAGAAAAGAAAAATATTTTTCTTATATATAGGTTTTTGTAGAACCCAAGTAGAAATCACTCTTCATCGAATAAAATGACTGCATTCATATAGTTAGTTTCTATTGGTTTCTTTTGCATCATAAAAACATCCCCAATTTCACTTTTGTAATTTCCCCTCACTTAAAGAAAAACTATATAAAATCAAGTAATTAATAAAATGAACTAGAACTTTCATTGTTTTCATTAGAAAATACCAACAAGTTTAGGTTCATTAGGGCCTTGTATTAGGTGAGTTGAGAGTTAACTCTCCAAGGAAGCTCAAATTACAAAACTTAGAAGTTAAATAAAGAGAGAAACCCAATATTGTTAGAATTACCAGGAAAGATCCATGACTGGAAATTAAGCACAAGGGAGAGTGAATACAAGGAAGAGAGATCCCCCATCGCCTATTTGTTGGATCCCACCTCACGATTGTTCCGCCCAACTCTTGATACGATTTGGTATCCATAGTTGCCTTTCCTAGGGATCACATAGGTGGCTGTAGAGGGGAATCCTATGGCACCTGAGGCTGAAGTTGCATCACATTCAGCAGTACTTCTAGAGGGTACCCTTGCAAAGCTTTGGTTATTGCACCAGAAAAGGTTGTTGTTTGGTGGTTAGTGTAACTGCGTCTAATACCTTTGCTAGTAGGCTAGGGGCATAATTACCCCAGTCTATTTTTGGAAGGCCCTTGATTTTGGATTTCTTGTATTTTGATGTTCGGTCCTAATCACTCGAAGGGAAAATACTTGAAAGTATTTTGATTACTTGTAGCTTTAGGGACTTTTAGAGAGTGCTCTTTGCTCCTAGTTGGCCTAGCTTTAAAATTTTTGATGCTTTAAGTAGATTTCTTAAAAATAATTCAAAGTGGCTGATCAACCAGGTCGTCGGTCAAGGCGACTTCATGGGATATCACCTACGAGTCCTGAGCCTTCTCCTTGAAGGTGTAGGAGCAATACTACCAGTTGTTTTCAGCTAGTGGTAGCAGGCGCATCGGAGATTGATCCTCCGATTGGAGTCAATGATTCACAAGATAGACCTTGTACAAGTAGAGAGTTAGAGAGGAACACTCTAGTTATTTCTCGAGTCCTCTTCCAGTCGGAAGACAATATTGAGGTTAAAGAGATTTCAGAGTCTATTGCTGCTCCTAATTATCCTCTTCCTCCTGATCATCTAGACATTTTATTATACGTCGGAACTTCGACCAACAAGCCTTTGAGCCAAGGTTTACATTGATATTTTCCTTCGATGACCATTGCTAGAAGCATGGCATCCACGACAAGTGCCACGAGTATGCAGACTCATGTATCTGTATAAGGAGGAGGAACAATGTCTATACCTTCTGTTACTCCTAGCACTTCTATATTTGGTTCTACTTCCATTCCATCTTTGAGTGGATGTTCTCAAGTTGTTTCCTGTGGCATTGGATTTTTCCCTTTTGGAACGCTGACTTGCGTGATTCCTTCGGTTTTGTTAAGTATTCCATCAGTTTCCTCCACATCCATGGTGAGTGGAGCAGCTTCTTTTCAGGGTTTCCCATTTAGGGGTAGTCATATACCACATTCCAACCCAACTGTGGGATCAATGCGTTTTTCCTTTATAGGTCAAAGTTATAATCCATTTCAAAGTTGGATCAACCCTACGGTTAGTAGGTTAGGAGCTGGGAATCAATTCTATTTCAGAAAAAACATGGGAATATGATGTATTCCTCTGTCAATTATTTCTAGCATTTTTCTCCCTATGATAATGCATGGAATCCTTATCAGGGGCTCTCTGCTCCTTTTAACACTTTTTAAGGGTGTAGCTTTACTAGTTACAGAGGATTTTTAGTAGGAGTTGGTCAGTTTTGTCTACGAGTTACTTCAAGCAACCTGGTGCCTTTACAAATCTAGGCCATTCTTTTTAGAACATTGGTGGTTCTGCCCACACTAGATGGAATCCTCAAGGTTTGCCACGACTCCCTTTTTTGGCAACATTAAACTTGCCAGATCTCTCTAAGTTAACTATTGATCCAATTAGGTATAACCTAATTTGGCCTCTGGTCCCAACCAAACTTCCCTCTGATATACCAAAATTTGAGGGGAAGTCTGGTGAAGACCCGGGTGACTACGTAACCATTTTCCACTTATGGTGTTTGTCCAACTCCCTGATAGATGATTCAATCAGGTTGAGATTATTTCAATGAACCCTAACTGGAAATGCGGCTAAGTGGTACATAGAATTTCTAAGGGAAACCTTCACTTCTTTCAGTGATTTGGCTATTATATTTTAAAACCATTTCCAATTGCTTGTCTGATATGACGCTGGAACTGAGCTTCTGGCTAATTTCCAACAAGATCAGGCAATACATGTTTCGAATCATATCCAAGAATGGAGGAGAAGGAAGAAGCTCATTAAAGTTGATATCCCATAAGAATTCCTTCTTGAATGGTTTCTTAAATCATTACAACCTGAGATCTCTAAGGACGCGTCCCTCTCCGATGTTTTCACTAAAGAGCAGGCTATTTTAAGGGCCTAGTAGTTAGAACTGATCTATTCTCAGTCTAGGGTTATTCAAAAAATTCTAGCTAATGCTCCTAGATCTAAGGTGGATATAGCCAAACCAAAACTAGGTCCCCATGCCGACGGGTTAGTCAGATCAATTGATTTTAACACAGTTAACCTGCTGAATCAATTGTGCAGTTGTCTTTACAAACTGCTTCCTCTATGCAGGCATCATTGTTTGTATCTACACCCTCTCAACCTACATCTATAAATGTCATCCAAACTTATAACCCCAAAGGAAACCAACAATCCAATGGGAAGAACAAAGGATGAGGTAGGAAGAAGAACCAGGATGGGAAGGGCAATGCAAACAAACCCAACAATGATGTTAGTGGGGCCGGGGGGGGGGGCGGTAGAAAAGAGTCCAAGAAAAAGGTAGAATTTCCATGCAAGTTATGTAATGGAGATAATTTGACTCATCTCTTCCCTAAGATCCAAGATGCTCAACACTTATTAGTTCACCAAGGGTCTGCTAGCTCCCAGGCCATTCTTACTAAACCTTTTCCCCAAGGAAAACAATTATTTTCTAGCGTGAACAAGAATGTTGATACCCCCATAGAGGGCAACTAGGAAGGAGATAATTCATCAAATATATTTATGATGAGCTCGCATTTCGACGTCTCTACATGATCGTGTGATTATGGTGACTCAGAATCATCTAAGGCTAAGTCTTCTTCCAATGCCTTAGAACCGCTCCATATTTAAAGGCCCTCTGTTAAGTCTATACCTTGGATGCCGAAAGGCTCCGCAAAGTGTTCAATCATCAACAATAATGCTAGGGCAACCTAGAACTACTCAATTAAAGAAGATCTAGCTCAGATTCCTTATGATATGTCAGTGTTAGAGGTACTCTAGTCGTGCCGTGCTTAGAGGAGTGGTTTGCTCTTGGCAATCAGAGCAGTAGATCCAAATTCTCTTATTCTCACTTTTGATATGTCAAACGTCAAAAAGAGACTTCCTCATCATATGGCTTTCCAGATAAAGTCTACAAATTGAAATAATAACATATTTTGAACTGTTATAGATGAGGGAGCTTCCACATGTGTGATGTCCATGTCATGTTGGAAGGCCATTGGATCGCCTCAAGCTATTCCCTCACCAATTCTATTGATGGAATTTGATGGACATTCTCATAGGCCACATAGAATTATTCCAGCATTTCCCATCTATGTTGGGGGAAAGGTAGTAAATATTTAGGTAGAAATAGCCGATGCCAACCCAGATTACGACCTCCTATGAGGCAGGAATTGGATATATGACATGGATGCCATAGTTTCATCATTATTTCGCATCCTTTGTTTTCATAATGAGGGAAGGATTATAAAAGTGGATCAAATTGATTATTCTCTGGGTGACTCCCACACATCTTCTGACTCTACTGTTCCATTAGTGGAAAATCCTAGGCAACCTATTAAGAATTTAGGAGTTGGAATGTACTCTTTTTTAATGGGTATTTTTGATCTTCCTACTCCTTCAACTATAATCAATGCCATTTCATCCTCTAAGGGACCTTCTCGAAGAGAGTTCTTTCGAACTCATTATTTTTCAGACCCTTGGCCTTTACGCTCATCTACCACCACGTTAGATGGAGGATAGGTAGGTGGAATGGCATGTCCTATGTCTGCAATGGAAATTATTTATTAGTCTATATTTAACTTTGGAAACTCCCATCCTACTCCTTTCTCATCTGAGAAGTTAGATGGAGATGTGGCTCCGGCCTGGATCCTCGATTCAACTTCGGGTCAGGATTGCTTAGATATAGTTTTACCATTTGAGGAAGAAACTCTTGAAGCAATGACGAGTGTTGATAGACCATGGGATGATTTACATCATTGTTCATATTTCCTCCCTCATTTGCAAGAAATTGAGTCAAGTTTGTCCAGTGCTTCTACTAGTGATGTTCATACAGTTTTAAACCCTTTCGCCCCAGAACAATATTTTTACTGAAGGAAACATGTTTTTCATCTCACAAACTGTACCGATGAACATCTCTAAGAATCTTAACATAATCGAAAATGCCTTCATCGGAGATGATTGTTCCCCTGAAAAATTCAAATTTATACCAATCTCTTCAAAGAGTTTAGCGGTGTGTTCGCTTGGTATTATGAGGAAATGCCTGGAATTGATCCATTTATAGTCCAACATGAGATCAAGACATACAAAAATGCTAAACCTCTTCAGGAAAAGCTTCGACCGGTTAATCCTAGAAAAGCAACAACTATTAAAGTTGAATTTGAAAAGCTACTTAAGGCAGGCTTTGTATACCTCGTTCCTCTAACAGAGTAGGTCTCTAACCCAGACCCCATATACAAAAAGCAAGTAGCAATCCAAATATTTATTGACTTTAGGGACCTAAATAAGGCTTGTCTAAAAAAAATTACCCCACACCCTTTATTAATCAAATTATTGATGAATGTGCAAGTAATGAAATTTTTTCGTTCATGGATGGATTCTTTGGTTACAATCAAATTGCTATTCATCCATAAGATCAGCACAAAACAACCTTTATTTGTCCTTAGGGTACATTTTCATACAAAAAGATGCCTTTTAGCCTCAAAAATGCTGGAGCCACTTTTTAGCGGGCCATGTCTTACGCTTTTCACAACATCAAACACGTTATTGAAGCATATATGGATGATATAGCTGCTCGTTCTCGAAAGAGAATTGATCATCGTAAGCATCTTTGGTTGGTGTTTCAGCGATGTTGTTTTTATAAAATCTGGTTGAATTCGAATAAGTGTGTTTTCACAGTCACATTAGGTTGGTTGTTAGGATTCATTGTATCAACAAAGGGGATTCGTGTTCATCCCTTCAAGGTTGAGGAAATACTTCAGTTTCCTTCCTCGTCTTCCATACATCAACCTCAAAATCTCCAAGGAAAGGCAAATTTCTTGAGGAGATTCATACCCAATTATGCCTAAATCACAAAAGGATTTATGCGTTTTCTTAAGAAAGGAGTCCCATTTTTATGGGATGATTTTGCGCAACGATCTTTTGATTCTTTGAAAAAAGCAGTAACCTTTGCTCCATTGTTTTGTCCACCTAATTATAGCAGATATTTCCTTTTGTATCTTGCTGCAGCAGAATCAACCATTGGTATGGTTCTGGTTCAGGAAGATGATGCCTTATCTAAGCATGTAGTCTACTATCTTAGTCGAGGCTTGGTAGGCCCTGAACTATGCTATTCTCCCATTGAGAAATTGGCTTTGGCTATCCATGTTGTCCAATGGCTTTGATATTACATTCTGCTTTGAAAAACATTCATCTTAGCAGTCGTCATTCCATTTCAGTTTGTTCCCAGTAGGCGAGTGATTGGGGGAAAATATAATAGATGGATTTTCATTTTGCAAGAATGTGATCTTAAATTCATGTCGACTAAATCTAAGAAATCTGTAGTATTTGGAGAGTTGATATCAGAGTTGCCTTGTGAGGAAGAAATTATTCACGAGGAAAATTTTCCTCATGAACATTTATTTCTTATTTCTTCACAAGATCCTTGGTATGGGGATATCATTATATATCTCTAGACTTTGAAGTTTATGCCCGCTTTTTCCAAAGATGAGTGAAGAAAGTTGTGTCACCTCACTAAGAATTATGTTATTATAGGTGATACATTATATCGTCATTGGATTGATTCAATCCTTAGGCGTTGTTTAACTTTGGAAGAAGCTGAGTTAGTTCTTAATGATTTCCATGGTGGAGATTGTAGCAGTCATCTATCTGGGCTTGCAACAACCCAACAAATTTTTCGAGCAGGCTACTTTTGGCCTTCAATTTTCAAAGATTGTATTGAAGCAGTCAAAATATGCCATCCTTGTCAAGTCTATACTCAGAAAATGTGCACATATCTAGCTCCGCTTTTTCCTGTTATCAACATCGATCCTTTCACGAAGTGGGGCATTGATTTTACTACTTGTAATCCACCTTCGGTAGGAAATCACAAGTACACCATTGTAGCCATAGACTACTTTACAAAGTGGGTTGAGGCCATGCCTACTTTTAAAAACAACAATGAAACAATGGCCTTGTTTCTCTTCAATCAAGTTATTCCACAATTTGGTATCCCCAAAGAGGTTGTCACTGATCATGGCAGTCATTTCCAAAATCAATTGATGTCTGAGTTAGCTCTCAATTTGGGTTTCCAGCAGGAGAATTCATCTCCGTATTATCCTCAGGCCAATGGGTAGGTTGAATCTGTGAACAAATACCTTAAAATCATCCTACAAAGGATGATTGAAAAAGGTATATCCAATTAGTAGATCATGTTGTATTTAGCACTTTGGGCATACCGAATGTTAATTAAGACTGCCACTGGATTTACTCCTTTCAACTAGTTTATAGGTTGGAATCTATCTTTCCTGTTGAATGTGGAATTCCTTCCCTTCAGCTAGTTGTTGAGCTTAGTCCAGAGACTTCTAGTCTCGAGGAGCGCCTCATTCATTTGGAGCATCTTGATGAGCTACATCAAGATGCTGCCACAATAAACGAAGCCCATAAAAAGAGGGTAAAAACTCAATATGATAAAGCTATCCATCCTAGAAATTTTTCTGAAGGTGACCTTGTCCTAGTCTATGATCAAGACAAATACACCTTGGGGGCATGCAAGTTTAATTTTATGTGGTACGGTCCCTTTATAGTCGAGCGAGTTTTGAAAAAGGGATATTATGAATTAATTGACATTGAAGGAAACAAGTTGGCGGAGCCCTAAAATGGGATCTACCTTAAGAAGTACTTTTCTTAGGCTTCGATCGAGCACTTCCTTGTTTGTATATATTGTATGTTTGTACATATCTATCTATCAGTTTTAGTGATGTCGATATTTTTTATTTTCTTTGGAAGGTATTGATGGATGATTCAGTATATCTAGGATTCGTTGATGGTGTGAGTAGGAATACCCGGAACCTTGCTTCCACGGCCTGGGTGATTTATTATCCATCTTGCCAGTTGATGGTTTCGAGAGGAGTATGTATTGGTCTTGCTTTGAATAATATTGTCGAATATACTGGCATTATTAATTTTCTATCCAAAGTGATATCTCTTGATATTGATTCTTTAGTGGTTTATTTAGACTCACAATTGGTGGTATCTTAGTTGAATAACATTTATCAGATATGAGATCCCTATTTGTATCACCAATTTTTGAGAGTATGATTGTTGCAACGATCATTTATTTATATCACATATGTTCACATTCCACGATCAAAAAATTCCTTAGTTGATTTTATTGATAATCAAGCATTGAACTGGCATATAAATCATTCATCAAATTAAAAAACATCAAAAATAATCAAAGTATCAACTATATATATGATCATTATAAAACTGCATGTACATAGATAGAGTGTTTGTGTCCAAAATAATATACAAAAATTGGGACAAAATTCCCTACAAAATTTGGGCTTATGCCCATCATCATGTCTAATCATAAAAAGATCTGATCATCTATCTAGCGGGCTGAGGATTAGCATCTAGAAAATAAACAACGAAATTGGCCATATGCTGGAAGAGTCGTACCCAGTCCCGTGGTACTCCTACCACGCAATGCTACATCTCCTTGGATAGGTCCTCTATGGCTATCATAGGTACTTGGTGAGTCAGTCTCACTAAGTTCCTCTGAGCTGCATGGAGAACTCTCTCCGTCTTAGCTGTAGCCCCTTCAATATCTCTTCGAAAATGCCTATGTCGAGGAAATCCATCAAGTCTCACTAGCCCCACATCTAAAACATGATCAATATATGTTGTAAGTGTCTTGTCCCATCAAAAATATTTTTAAGTTCATTTATGTTAAAAATCCAAAAAAAAAAAAATCTTAAGAAATTGTTACCTATGGCACCCCATGTTGCATTCGGTGGTAACACTAAATTTGGATCTCCTCAGAAATCCATCTTGACATCGGGGTAGCCATCGACTGTGATGACCTGTTGGTCCCACCATGCGAAAAAACTCGTCATTGAAATTCATCCTGGGGACATCACCACCCCCTAGGCATTTCATCAGGTCAGCCCATCTACCCACCTGTGGATCCCTCGGGCTACTGATAGTTGATGATACCTTCGGTCAAAGCCTAGGTACTTTCTCAAAGAAGAATGAGCATAATATTGTACCATACCCAAAATTCTTTGTTTGATCCTTCTAAATGGAGGTCATTTGGTTCTTCATATTAGTCAGTAGAGGTGTGCACCAATCAAACATAGTAGTGAGACATTCCACTGCTAGGCTCATAAATACTCATAAGGCTTAATGTAAAGCAATAGAACCATTTACCATGGAAATGTTAAATAGTAGAATTTTCAAGGACAAGCTCTCTACGTGCTTTATTGGAATCTAACTTCCAATATTTTCAGGATGACCGAGACAATATATGTGGACATAGTCTTCTACACTAATACTACCCCTTGTCCTACCAACAGAATTCATTACCTGTCCCCTTCGAGAAAGATCGGTAATGAAGTAAATATCTTCGATCTCGATCCCGAGGGGCATCTGATCGATCATGAATGCATCATCCTCTGCACTCTAGTAATGTATCAACAATTCAAACAATCTTGTGTTTGCTTTCATATTTGGCATTTTAAAGAATTCTAGCAAGCCACAGCCTGTTAAAGCATCCAAGGCATTTTCATCCTCCAGTACTTGGTTATCAGTAGCACTATGCTCACTTTCTCTCCAGGTGATGGTCATCCTACCCAAAAAGGATGTTTCAAACCATTAGATTTATGTTTTAATTTTCTTGCTTGCACACACGCGGGTTGCCTTTTTACACAATCGCATGTAGGGCCCTCGTATATGTGGCTACCTATATTCAACCCGCATGTACACAGAGTTGAAATTTTTTACATATTTTCCTATGGTCAAAACTTGGAAAAAAAACATCTAAAAAGTATCACAAATAATTAAAGGCATGATATAAGGGTTACCTAGAAGTTTTGGAACGATTGAATGGTTCAAGTGGTCGGAGGAAGCGTGTTTGAGTTTGTCTCCACAACTCCTTGCTCAAAACACAAATGAAAAAACTGTGAGTCCAAAAGTCTTTATATAAGTTGAAAAATAAAATTTATTTTTTCAAAAGTTGATTTTTATCTTATGGACTTTTTAACCTTTTGGCTTGGAGTGTCGAGAATGGGTTGTCTTTACAGGAAATTTTGGAGACTTCTTCAAGAAATCATTTTGGTTTGGCTTATAGGTTAGCGAATACCACTTTCCGCTGCATTTTGCATACTAGCCTCCATATTGCGATATGATAGCCATAGGTTCAACCCCATCATGTCTTGGTTCACAAACCATTTTCACTCGCCGAATTTAAAAATCATGATGTGATGGTAGAGCCAACCTTTACATGAGAATCTTAGTTAGATCCTCACTGACATTGGTTGCCCATGCTTCTATATTGAGTAGTCTCAGGAGTCCTCTTTAGTCCCACCATGACTTGTGCATTGAAGACTCATTCTCCTTCTTTTGTGCTACTTTCTAGCCTTATACCCTAGAGGTTCCTTTGTGTTGAGTTGTATCGTTGCATTGCATATTGACGATTTGCACCTTTTGGCTTTGAGATGGCTTCACTTGGACTTGTGTTTAAGCCACTTTTTCGACCATGTCTTCTACAAAATCAACCTTGCAATCACTTAGCTTCTGCAACTTGGCACACCCTTTTACCTGTGGAAAGAACGTTCCTTTGAGTGTCCTTGACCAGTTTCATCTCCTTGTATTGAGCATAAGAATGTTCCCCTCCTAGGAACTAGAACGTCTGTTTTTTCGACACTCGTTCTTTCCATTGTACTATATCATTCTTTTATTCTTTTTCAAGCTTCATATAAAAGAAAAAGACAAAAAAATTATATATTCCAAAAAGAGCGGAAATGAGACGATATTTCCATATATGATGGCAGCTAGACTCAATTGTGTCACCCTTGAACAAAGCACTCAAAAATAAGTCTTTTCTCCATCGGGATGGGTTTCAGTTTGACTTAGGAGAGATTTAACCTTTTTATTGAGTCAGTACTCCTCCGATTGGTTACCTCTTCCAATCATATGGAGATTTTTCTTATGCCTCTTACATCACAAGCTTATACAAAGTTATCATATGCTACCATATAGTCACAGTTGAATCATGCTTTTGTTCAAGGGAAGTAAACCTAAGTCGGTCTCTCTACAGTGTCTCTTGACCTATTTTTTAGTCGGTCATCCCTAGTTGTCAGCATCATGTTCGTTATCACATCAGTTTTATTGGTCCTTTGCTCATGCTAGTTTGAGAAGTTCTCCATTGACTTCTTGCTGGCAGGTCTTACTCTTATCAACTTCAACAAATTGCTCTGAGGGCAGATCTAGAGCCCCACCCTTGCCCTATTTTCATTATTGATAGGTCACCTTGTGCTCAGCATCGATCAGTATCATGGGTCTTTAGTTGAGTGGTTTTCCTTGTGTTCGACATTAGCTTTCATTATCAAAAAATGGGATTCGTGCAATGCCTTGGTTTCCATTTAACCCTGTTGGTGGATTCCTCACTTCTATGTTAGCTTTCATTATTGGTTGGTTTAGAGGGTTTCTATCGTGCACTAGCCACATCTTGTGTACACCAAAAACGTGCTTCAGTTCAGTTACTACATCTTTGTTCATCTGATTCCTTCCACATTATTGGCCTACGGGTTACACTCATGCTAGATTGATGAAGGATGCCTTAATGCCTTCCTTCTAGCGGATATTTTCCCATCGACTTTAGCTCATTACTCTGGGAAAGAGATCTAGAGTCCATTTGGCAGTACCTTAGGGTTTTTAGTCATTAGTGGTAGTTTCCTTCACTATCAACAGTGGGAAAACATCATTGTCCCTTGATTGGTAGATTCTTTCAAGTGTTCAACTACAACTCATTTATTCAAACTTGTCAGATTGTACTGGGTACCTTGACTCTCATCAACATTATCGGTGAGTAGCCTCATGTTTGTTAACAATATACATCAATGACTGGTAATCAAATGATTTCTCACGTGGTCAACTTCAGATCATTCATTCCAATTGTGTAGAAATGTACCACGATGGTCGATAAGACCTCGGGTTTGTATCAACATGTCTTGGTTCACTTGTCAGTTGCTCTTGTCTTTGCTAGTTGATGCCAACCACCTTATATGTTGCAATTCTTTACAGTAACATATTATATGTTGGCACCCAAGTTGTGGTGTAGTACCATTTATTCCATCATGTTCACTTGGTAATATTTGGATTAGTTTCTTGACTTCAGTGATTAGCTTCATACTTCAACATCATTGATCAACTCTTTATATGTGATATTCAGACATGTAATTTCTTGATTATGATTAGAAGATCCATTATGTATTTTCAATTCCTTTATACTTGTATGCATATTGAATCCAATTTTGTACTTAACATGTGGACATGCTTTACTATTTTTGAGCAAGTTTATGCCTGCCTCAGACCACAATTTCCTTCTGATCTCTTTTGATGGCTTGGTAGGCTGAATTCTAGTGAACTCCTCCTCAGTCTCGGCATGATTCCTTTTATACACTTAATACATTTCGGCCATCATGTACCCCTTCTGACCTCATATATTAGGGGGCATCTATTATAAAACCATTTACCACTCTTGGTAGATCCCATGCTCTAATTATGGCCTAGGGAAACCCTTCCTTCCAGACTTGGTCCAAAATCTAAAAAACAATGTTTTATTCCCTATACACTACTTTTCCTTGTGATAAAAGCATGTACACACCGGTCAGCAGATACCCAACCCACGTACACATGTTAAAACACTTGAAAAAATTAAACTTCCTTAATTTTGGGTGGAGTTTACGGGTTTTACCTATTACTCACCTCCTATTTCCCGTGGCCCAACTGTTTCCCAACTGAAAAAATAATTTGGAGAAGTATAAATAAACCTCCATGGGAAGACCTTAAGGGAGAAGATATGAGATATTGATACTATAGTGAGATTATCCCTGGTTGAGTCTGATGAATCCCTATGCCTCCTGCATTCCCCAAAGCTTTAGGAAAACCCTTGTTTCCTTGTTATAGATATCCTTCATCTTGCATGAGATATCCTTGTATTGGTGATGGAGGAAGATTGTTGAAGGCGAGGAAAGGATGGATCTGGAAGATGGTTCCACTTGGAGACGAAGAAGGACTCAGGTCATATTTATCCACTTTACTTGTAGCTAACTTCAATAAAAGGAATGTTGTTCCATTTCCGATATTAAATGTGTTTATGCATCAAATTATGTTGTAATTCGTTTATGAAACTTATATTTATGTATAATTGGTCTTCATTTATATGGTTTAAGTTTAATATCATGAACATGATTTATCTTTCTACTGACGTATATGTTCCATTTAATTAATTTTCAGGTTTCAAAAGCATCGGGAGAAGATGAGGTTTTTTACCCTGTAGGATCTACCCAAACATAGGACATCCGGGTAAGGACACTCTTGTACAGTTTAGTAGAATAAACATTTAGGTTGATTGCCTTAACATTTCTTGTTATGGTTTGCCCTCTACTCTGTTGGGGTTCTCAACCCAAAGCCCTAGGGTGGTATTACCCGCAACAAGTAGTAGTAGTTAGGGATCTGCTGAGCATAGAATTATTTCTTTCTAGGCTCAGCAAAATAAGTATGGAAAAGAAATCCCCCTAGAGATTTCTTTCTATCCATTTCAAGCTTTATAAATGTGAAATGCCTAAGGCAGTTATCATCCCTGGCCTGGTTAAAATCCATGGGATGGTGAGCTAGTTTACTTATGATTTGGAGGCAACATTCAACAAATTACATGAGATTATGCAAAGGAAATTCCCAAATTCTGTACTCTAAATTTTCTGTACCTAACAACTTTTTGTACTTTACTGTGTAAAATCAAATTCTGCCATTAAAAATGTATTTCAAGAATAGAATTTGCAGAGCATTCTTGGTGTGTAAGCTTCATTCCTACAAGCATTATTTTATGATCAATATCCCAGTGCTACTATCAGACAAAGCTGGATAATATTTAAAGTCCAACACCCTATATCATTATAAGTTAGTAAAGGTATGTGCTTATGATTTACTTAGATTTGGTTATGAGTGGTTAAAATATATTCCAAGTGACATGCACCTTCTGTGTTTCCCTAACTATTTATTCCTCTTGATTCATAACTTTAGTCCTTATACTCCTCTCCCTATAATTATTACTCCCTCCCTATCATCATTTCCTAAAGACCCCTGTTAATCCTATTGGCTCGTGTAAACCTTCCCATTCATCCTAAATAATTATCAAGTTCTCCACTCAAATCAAATCTAAATCATGGCCATCATCACACCTTAAGATTCGTACTTCCCCGCCACTGTGATGATCATTCTCCTGAAGGCACGATTTGGGTCGAATCATTGAAACGTTGGGGAAATTCTCATAGGGATTATGGTGACCATTTTTTCTTATCAATTACAGGGAGGTCATACTCTCACTCCATTGCTGCAAACTGAGAGTTGAATTTTCAGTTGAATTACAGGATTGTGGGTTCATATAGACATGGGGCCCAACCGCCATGAACCTACATTTGACCAATTCTCCCGCAGTCTTGAATATCAACAATGTAAGGGAATTTTGGAAGAACGAGGATGGTTGTCGTTCTTACAAAAATTCCAAGGATACAATGACAAAGTGGCCCTAGTATTCGCACATAATTTTGATGAAGAACATGTCAAGATAGGTAATTTGAGTTTTAAAGTCATAGAAGACTCACTTAGCTAGGCCATAGGGTTACCTTCCTCGGGTGAACCATTTTCCAAGGGAGGACAATTGAGCATTCCAAAATGTGCCACATTTCTCAGGCCGATTTATCAATTGATCAATTGGGTGAAAGGCATTTTGCAAAGCTGTGTAGAGAAGAAGTGGCATCCTTTGATTTCTATGTTGCAGCAGTTTATTACTTGCAAAGGGAGGTATGTGGTGGTGTTTATCTATCAGATTCACTTGTTGTCGTATTTTGTTGAGGATAATAAAGTTAATATTCTGCATTTTCTGAGATTAAGTTTGCATAAGATGTTTAGAGCGGTGCTGTTAGAAAGAAAAAATCCCGAAACAACCCTATATCACCATAGACTCATTAAGATGATGGTCATTTCCGAGCTTAGGAAGTGTCAGAAGTCTTGGGAAGACTTGCTGGTCGAGAACATTCCTAGAGAAGAAACCCAATTTAAGTGTTGGCAATGCTTGGTGGGCCGATCACTCAAACATAAGAAGGAGACCTTGTTGCAAAATTCCCAGATGACATCTACTCCTATAGTCAACCCTACCTCTCCTATCTCCGAAAGCCCTCAAGAATCGACCCCTTGTTCTAACACTATGGAAGAATGGATGTCTTTGAAGTCTCGAAGAGAAAAGAAGCAAACGAACAAGCAGAGCAAGGATGATGAATACCAACCTGAGCTGGGTGACACTGGGGAGATAAAAGGTGAAGAGTCTGTGTCTAAAACCCCTGAAGTTCATGCTGAAGAAGAATCAAAGCTTAAGCAAAAGACAACCCTCTTTCTAGCCCGAGTACCATCAATTCCTATGGCAGAGACATCATCCCAAGGTCGTCATAGAACTCAAAGTATGAACAAACCTAAGCTTCCTACACCTAAAGTTGTAAATTTTGAGCACATTGACGTTGTTATGAAGACATACATTGACGTTGTTTCCAGGTGTGGGAGAGCCCACTAGCTTTGGAAATAAGCTTGATTAATAGGTAGGATAATTAGGTGTGGGCAATTTCATAGTACAAGATTTCATTGAGTTATGGTTGCAAACATTAGTGTTTCTTGTGTGATTTCATAGTATGTGTGATTCGATTTTTAAGCATTTATTTATTGTTGCATTACAAATAGAATGATTGAAGGATCATTTTCCTGAGTTTGCAAATTTCCAATTCATTACATAGTCTGTGCTCATGTTTTAATACAAAGACATTCTCTGTTCCTTTTATTAAAGCCGAGTATATTTACATTTGTAATTGGAGCATTCACGTTATAGGAACATAAATGATCTCTGTGTTTATATGGAATGATTTATGTACGCTTATGTATATAAACTATGATGTATGGCATGGGTTTGAATATGGATTTCCTCTTGTGTGTTTGAGTGATTGATTTATGATTTGGAGATTAGTTGAGTGAATGATTTATGGTTTGAAGGGTATTGATTGCAGTTTCAAACAAATTTGTGCCTGGTAGCAATAGGTATTGTGTTCTTCATTTTCACAATTTGAATTGTGTGATTTAATTCCAACAGTGTGATTTCATTCAAGCATTCCTAGTGTGATTTAATTCAAGTTGTGTGATTGATTTCAAGCATTGTGATTTAACTGAAGCAATGTGATTTAATTAAGAGCATTTCCAGTATGATTTGATTCAAGTTATAAAATAGCATCGATTTGAGTCATTTAGATACCACAGGATAATTTAGTTTTATTCCGGGATGATAGGATAAGTTCAATTTCCATCCTAAGTACATTAGCATAGGGATTGATTTCATAACAATATGAAAACAATTCAATTTTGTTTATAAAATCAATTAATTTCGTTGAGATTTCATTTTCCCTTAAGCATCAATAGATCGATTTAAGTTGATTTCAAAACTAGTCTTTGTAGCAGCTTAAGTTTGGTTTGAATGCATTTTCTTTCCGAGCAAGATAGCCTAGTTAGAACAAAATGAGGATGACAATTTAGGATTTGATTTTAGTTTTATTTTCAAGTTGTAGTATTGCATTTCTATTTCTCAAGAATTAGATTTTTCTAAATATAGATGATTGCTTGACTCTACCTCTTGAATAGTTAGAGTTTGAATTTTCTTCTTTGAGAAGTGAAGAGGTTTAATTATTTCTTTAAGGGTTGTGCTTGGAATGAATTTAATTGAGTCTTTTTTTTTTGTTTCCAATTTGATTGCAAGAATTTAGAATAGGAAACAAAGTGTTATAAGATCTGATGTATTGAGTTAAATTGATTCCCTTTAGATTGCTTCTATTAAAGTAAAGAATTGTTTTTGTGTGAGCAAGATGAGTGCTAGTTTACTCAATTGATATAAGAGTATTTTTTTATCATTCTGTACTTAATGATAACTATTAAGGAAAATTGCATACTATGAACTTAACCTTGAGCCAGAAATGCAATACAACTCGTGTTTATGAGTCCTAGTTGACAATTAAATATTAGGAGGTTTAATTTTTAACTAAAACTCTCAACATAATTCTTTATATGTTAAACTTAAACCAAAATGTAAGAGATTTATCTAGCATTTGATAAGAAATAAGAAAAAAATAAAGTATCACACATAAGCAACACACATGAACACCAAGATTTAAGGTGGAAACCCAATGTGGGAGAAAACAACCGTTGTTGTTGGCTTAGTCTTAAAACTTATCAATATCAAAGAAATTTTACATTCTTGTACTGGTGCAGACTCATGCCAATACGCAGGCACCCACCTACTGAAGGCAACAACCTTCACTCATTCTCCAGTTCCTACTGGAAGGGAGCTCCAACCCCTTGATATGATTACCAACTACTACTGGTAGGAAGCTTCAGCTTCCTCACTGAAGGCTCCAACCCTTAGCAACATCTGTGGACCACGTTTCATAAATTTTCACACTAGATCCACTTGTTTTAATACATCACAACTTGTAGATCAACTGAAGAAAACATCAACTTAATTCAAACAGAATAGTGAGATCATTGTAACCAAAACACATAACTGTACTCAGAATACTGCATCAACACATAGAATCAACTGTAACCCTAATCATTCATATGCCAACATGTATATGCTACTTTACTTAAGCAACCCACATGTATACATGCTTTTCTGTAGAGAAACCTGCATAGAGATCTCAATATACTAAAAACTTGTAATTCTGAATCAGACATGGAGTTGACCAAAAGTTATTATGAAATAATATTTTCAACCAATTAACATGTAACCAAATTCAACTTCATCATTCAATCAGTTCTAGTTCAGACATTATCACTGAACCTAGATCAACATGAGGACGTCATTGATGGACATTAGAGATACAACAACACTGATTGGGTTGATTAGTCATTTATGAACAGGAACCCTTCCTTTATGTACATGAATTTGAAGAAATGAACCTGCGTGTATATGTGACTTAACCAAGACCAACCTGTGTATAAATCTGCAAATTTTGACCTAAAATGGTGGAGCTCTTCAGAACTTTAGAAAGACTTGGATCATAATATTCAGAGATAAAAACACACGTTAATACTTAGATCTACTATATCCATGAGAAGATCATACAATGGAAAGTTATTTCAGGTCTCATGATCCCAATTTATCATTATATTCATCGATGCATAATTATTTCATATCTATGTGTCAACCATGGCCCTTACAATGCAAATATACTTCAGATTGAAGTATTCATCAAAAACCCTTTCACATGCACACTTAGCACTTTGATATTTACCTCCTTATATAGTTATAGCCTTAGCCAATACCATGAGTCAAAACCACACTAGTGCCGGTGGTAATCTTGGATGAGATCAAGTAATCATCATTGTGCTCAATATTGTGGGCTAATACCATGGTAAGGACCCTTGGTATTCATAAATTAGTGCGCCAGCATGTATGTGACTTTTCTTCTTTGTACCTGCCTGTGTATACGACTTGACCTTGATGAATCCACGTACAAATCTTCAAATATTCACCTTTATCAAACTTCTGATTTTGATCTGTAAACCTTTGTCCCATCATTCTGTTATTCTATTCCATCACTTTATCACCTTTGAACTGGCCTGTGGATTCATCTAGTTACCATAAACTTGTTCTGTAAGTGAGTTTCCATCAAGGACAACACATGCATCATAATGCCAACCTTCCCCCTCTAGATCATGGATTTGTGGTCCCACTGTTCATACCATTCAAATAAATTTATAATAATTTATAATCAAACTATAGTTACATTAGTTAAAGCATGGTGAATACACTAGGGGTGTAACATAAGAGGGATCAAATTTCTTAAATCATACCTCTAGAAATTTGATCCCTCTCCATGCTTTATAAATCTTGGTTTAGCATGGATTTACACTGATTTTGTTTTATTGGAAAACATTAATATGGTACTAAAATTATTCTCCATGCAACATCTTATCATATGATAAGTTTATGATTATGTGTGTTATAACATCTCTAGTCACTTCATTAAGCTAAGATGTATGTCATTGACCTTATCCATTCTATAACTAATTTTCATCAAGTGGTCCCATCGAAAACTTTGTCTTAGCATCCAATATCACTTTCCACTTAGTAAATGTGTGAGTACTCAACCTATTTGTAACACACCAAATTATTAAAATTTACCAGCCAAAAAAATGACAATGAATGATAAGATACAAAAATTGATGTTTAATTTCTTGATATTATATCATTTTTATACTTAAATCCCAACGCTTAAGTCTACCTTGAGAAGATGGGTTATCAATATTCCTTTTATTTCAATCACTCTAAATATCTTATTTGATATCACCATTGTGGTATCATCGAGAGATTTTCAACCATATAAATTTCATCGAAACTTGAGTTCTTAACATAAAGTTATATTGGCACTTAGAATTTAATAAATTATGCTTAAGTTATTTTAGTATTATCCAAATCCACAGATTATTAAACAACCAATTTCCCAAAAATATAGACTTTCATATCCTCAATCCTACTTCAATTCCATTGTCATCCTCACCATGTAGGTGTCGCATCATCTTCTTGCCATGTTAGCACACCAATTTGGCATACCACATAAGCATGCCATGTCATTGTGATATATCCTTTGTTTCATGCTGGTGCAAAACATCATCATGCCACATCATACTCCATGTTGCATGGCTCAACTTATTCACGTGTTATGCTCTATTGGCACCCAGATATAGGTTTTTCGTAAAAATAATTTTTAAATAATTTCCAGATCTCTAAATTTTTGGATCTATCAATACAATACTTTCAAATCTCTAGATTCTATCAACAAATGGGAAAAATGTCATTATGAGATATCCATATTTTGTCATGTTGTGGAAAGACACATGGAAAATGTTATTTGTTGTATTCTAGATCCATTTAAAATAAAATAAAAAAAAATCCTTATTTTATGTTTTAATTTTTTAATTGCTTGGTCTTCTACCTCTTGACAAAACTAGATGCCTAATCTTCGTCACTTGACAAATCCTACAGCCTACGAAACGTGACACAAAAATTTCCCATAAACTCAAGGTTTTGTTGTACAGGGGTTCTACCATAAGGCATCTATGTTTTTGGTTGAAAGTATTTTATAATTTTTTTTGGATGTCTGGAATTTTGGATCATATTTACACAATAAAAAATAGTATTCCACCTCATTAAATATATATAAATATACTCCAAAATTCTTCTCATTTAAAAGAAGCAAAATCTAGAGCCAAAATTTGAACAACTCAATAGCTTTCATCATTGTAATAGGTAATCTTATATATATAGTTTTTGAACATTGTTGGTAACCACCAAAAATGAAAATACCCATTTATATAATAACCCATTTATATAATAATTGTTATACTGAAAAAAGAGAATAAGCTACAGAGATATAATATTCCTTTATTCTAATAACACGCGAAAAAAATAGCAGGTTTAATAAGTTGAATTATAACCCAATAATTTATACATTTATTCATCCATACCTTATTCAAATTTGATAACTAGAACATACAACAAACTAACATAGCTAAAAATAGAAACTTATTTGAATACAATAAGGATGAGTGGAAACAATTAAGCCTTTTCCACCCAATCGTAGGAAATTTTGTTGTAGAAGTGTACCTTATTGGTAGGCTATGATACCATGAGGGTGAAGTAAGAATAATGGTTCTGATTTTAATATACAATAAATTCAATTAGGATAACTTTCACTGTCAAGTTTTGCAAAGGACAAAGCAACTATGAGAACCCCCATTACTTTCCTCTCACAACAAAAAATGACTTCCTTCTTTGCTTCTTAGTCCCTTATAAGTATCTTCTTCTTGTGATTTTCAGAGAAGGCATATAAATGTCCAATTGATGTCACATAACTTCTCATAGAGTTTCATATTTTACAAGCTCTTTCCATAAGTATCTCCTCTTATTTTCATCGCTGGTCTAGTCTATATGTTCATGGAACTTCATTTTTTGCTTTTATATTCTTTAGAACTTCTCTTTTTATCTGTTTTTTCCTAACCCATTTCCTCCTATTTGAATTTCCCATTTGTTCCTCCTAATAACAAGTTCCTCCACTACTTCTTATTTCAAGAATGTATGGGAAACATCTTGCTAAAGTATATGAGTGATAGATTAACTATAGGAATTGGTTTTCTATAACAACCCTGGGTTAAAAGTTCATGTAATAAATTTAATAAAGGTAAAATAAAACCAAGGTCATGGGACACATATTCCAAGCTAAATATTGGGTAAAACATCCCAGTGTGTGTTCATTTGGTTTATTATGGCTGCAGGAAATTGGCAAAGCCAATGGCAAAGGCTTTGAAAAGGAAATAGGCATTAATTGACATTTTATTTATGAAAATAAAGGAAATTAGAAGAAAATGAAGGTGAAAGGTCATAGGTTGCATGTGAGGAGGAAAATGAAAGAAAAATAATGGAAATTGAAGAAATAGAGGCCTCATTAATAAAAAGGCTTCTGAGGACTAGTTCACAACCTTTTGTCAGTTTAACTGGGAGTGCTCTCTCTCTTTATTCTCTCTCTCATACTCTTGCACACTTAAAGTATTCTTGGAACACTTTAGCATTTGAGAAAAGAAAGCAAAGGAAGGATAAGGAAGGAAAAGGGAAGCAAATATCGAGCAAGGAAGAGTGGGATCAAGTGGCTATAACAATATTTTTTGTAGGTATCGAGTTGCATGTATGATTTCCTTGTCTGTGTTAGCATGCATGGTACATGCAAGCTTGTGTTTGGTTCCCTTTTTGTCATTGGAATGGGTTTTTCTAGGCGTGACAGTGGATTTCAGCCTTGCCTTGCCATTTCCGGATAGCCATGGTGTGATGGGGTTCTTTTAGTTGGTTGAGATGGATTGCCAGATGGTTTCAAAAGTGAGTGGGGTGGTCTCAAGGAAATTCCCAAAGGCCTAGGGATACCTTGACCGATAAATGGTGGGATACACGGTAAAGCTTAAGGGAGGAGACAGGAAAATTCCTCTCAGTTTAGGTGGAGATATCTAGAGGTATCCATGCTTGTTTAGGGCCTAGTGATCCCTTGACAAATATATGGCAGGATTGTGGTAAAGCATGTAGTGTATTTTTATTATTTAGGCCTATGAATCACTTAACCAGTATTGTTGGGAAACACAAAAAGCTTAGTTGATATATGAGGGTTTTGGGCATAGGAATCCCTTGATCAGTAATGGTGGGATACACGATAAAGCCTAAGAAGCCTTGGTTGGTTCTGTTGTGAGTCCCACATTCATGCTTGGAATATGGCATGGGGCTAATTGGCTAAAAGAAATATTTGGTTCATCCCAATCTATGGTTGAGTGGTACGTGGAAGTCCCTGACTTGGTTGGCTTTTTCATATGTTAATAAGACCTATTTTTTCCTTGTAATTTATGAGTAAATGTGTTTGTTATTATGGATTTGATGGTTATTCTATCATTGTTATTATTTTGGTTCTATGTTGTTTATAAGAATGACTTTATAACAAAATTTAGCTATGGATCTCATCATGTTTTGATTAGTAAATGAATTCTTAATGAATGCATGACCTAATAGATGATGTTGCAACTATTATGAGAGGGTATTATACCTTCTTGATGATTTTTAGATAAGTATGAGGCCCCTATGTTTAGATGTGTAATTATGACTTGTAGATTACATGTTCATGATGTTTGTGACGGAATGTTTGTTATGATTAGGCATTGTTAGGTCAAGGTATTGTCTAAGTTTGTATGAAAGGCTTTGTCCCTATGTCATTTATCATTTTTGAGAATTTCATTAAGTTCTAGGCAGTGGTCTAGAGACTAGCCCTGAAAAAGTGCCTCAGATATCGTGGTCGTAGGCATAGAACTAGGTGAAAAAGACTGAAATCACTCCCTTGCAGGCATATGCATGCGACCGGAGGCCTACATTTGCATGGATGTAATGTTGTGCCAGCGTATGGGGGTCCACTTCACTGAAAAGAGGTTTAACTCAAGGATTGGGCACCTAGAAGGGTGGTTTAGCCCTTGGGGGTCTTGTAGCACCTGAGGGAAGTTAGTAAGGTTTTGGTTTATCAATTCCACATCCTTAAGGTGATATAGGAGGTTGAATCATATAATAATAACTCTTTTTCACATATTTAACCTGGTGGACCGTAAGCTTGGGTAAGCATGGGAGGAGGGCATTATAGGTTGGTATCAAAGCATGGTTCAACCCTTGGGCTAGAGGGGCGGAATGTGGTTGTCACGCATGCATGAAGGTTTTATATGTTATTGTTATGTATGAATGGTGCTAGTCATTATTACAGTTGTGTTTTCATGTAGAAGTTGATGATGTTGATGCTGGGATGCCTTTTTCCTGATGCATGATGGTTGTATATGCATTTGTTATGCATGTCACTGCCTATATTTGTTATGCGTGTATTGTCATGGTTATGGTTATGCTTGCGTGGTAGGTTAGGAATGCATCATGGTGGTGATTATGTAGTTTAGGTAATCATGATGCTATTGGTATGTTATGATGTTGATATGTTGGTCGAGATGGGGTAGGAGATGTAGATCATCAAAGCGAGATTGCAACACTAGACCATAGGGTAAGAGGAGCTCATCATACTAGTATTGTAGGTTTGGCATGTAGATATGTTGGTTAATAGTTTTTATAAGAATTATGGTCATGTACATGCATGATATTCTATGTTTTTTGTGGCTACATACATGATAGATGCTAGTTAATTAGTGTGGTCATACGTGCATGTGTTAGATAGTCATGGATGATAGTAACTTGTTGTTATATGCATTGTGGTTGTATGCATGATGATTATGGTCATTGCATTTGAGATATTGATGTTATATATATCATGTTAATCTAGATTGGTCTATGCAGATGATTGTGGTCATGATATCTAGGTATGAGTCGATATACTTGTGATATTATGTCATACTAATATGGACTGATTGTGTAGATGTGATAGCCTCCCCTGAGATAACTTGAGGTATGATTTTGATTATGTCATATATTTGGTTATCTAACATGGTATGTTTACAAGTTGTTTGAATGTTTGAATAATTGTGTAATATGAGTACGTGTCTATGAGATTTCTTGAAGGAATGATATTGTTTTAAGATGGTTGTACTAACACAATATGTGCTGAGACAACTGATATGTACTTGAGTGCAAGTGATAGTTGTAGAATTATGTATAATGAATATGAGTTGACTGTTGATTATGACATGGTTGTTAGTCTTGGTAAATGATGATTTCAAATTAATAGACATTATATCTTGATCCTTGGAAAATGTGACTGACATGTGTGAATAGTTGCAAGGCAACATGCTTGGTAATATCATGACAAGGAAAAAATTGATTTGTTCATATAACTAATAGTTGGGTGATGTGATAGCACTTAATAATAATCAATTAGAGAAAGGTAAAATCTAAAAGAAGGAAATTGGATGAGAATTCCTTTGGCTATGTTTGGAAACTGCAATTCCAAATGAATGAGTGCTTTGCACGAATGCAAGAAGTCTTCTTATCCATTTCATCTAACATTATGTGGACATGTGCTATATTTAGGAACATGTATTTGACAAGTATAATATTTGGTTTCTAGTTATAGATGGATCCGTCAAGGGAATTAGATTCCCTTGAGACATGGCATGGATGTGTTTAGTTACAAGGTAACATGCTTGACACAACAAGATAAGGTAAATGGTATATCGTTATGTTTATTTATGCAGTGACAATTGTGTGTTTATGGCAGTATGATGCATCAGATTTCATGGAAAAAGTGATTTTCATGAAGTGTCGAAGAAGGCTTAGGTTGATATTTCCCTTGGAATAATTTTTAACCCATGGGGATTGAGGCATGGTGTATGTTGAGAGTCTTGTGATTCGTTTGTGCTTAAGTTGCAATTTTTTTTATGTATAGTGCATGGCCATGCCACTTTATTTGTGGTGTCGTCTTGCTATTAGTTGTCATGGTTTTCTTCTTGTTCATTTCTTGTTATTGCCTTTTATGTTTTGAGGGTCTTGGTAATTGGTTGGGAATGAGGAAAGTTAATGGAGTTCGAGGAGAGATGAATGAAATCCAACAGGTAATGTAAGACCTAGATGAAGCTCGATGCATAAGGGCAGTTGAAGGAAAGAATATGACACCTAGTTGGACTGCTTGGGTCCATTGGGGTAAATGGAAAATGGTAGGACATTCATGAAAAAGGTAATATGAAAGGCAAAGTGAATGGATTTGAAGTGTCAAATTCCTTGTCTATGTTGAGAACTATTGTTTTCAATGATATGCATGTTGTGCATGAATAAACAAAGTTCTCTTAACCTAAACCTTATGATATCTAGTAATTATGTTGAGATCATGATTATGATGATGATTACATGTATATACATATGTATGTATTTCATTGTCTAACAGGGTCGTCAAGGATTATTATTGTTTTATACTAGTATATATA
>APFE031084110.1:116506-186319 GCA_000404065.3 Pinus taeda
ATATACATTGTCTAACAAGGTCATCCGGGATCATGATTTTTTTATGCTAATGTTTTTATGTATTTCATTGTTTGACAAGGTCGTTAGGGACCATTCTTATGGAGGAATGATTGCTTATGTAGGTGAATGAAATGAAGAGGTTCCTAGACTTATGAGGAATCAAGTGGGAAGAGTAGCCCTAACAGAACTATGAGGTCAGTATCATGTGGATGTGAATTGATATTGTATGATTATACTATGTATATGTTTATACTATGGAAGGTAATGTTGAAGGATACATCAATAGAATGAAAGAAGTGTGATCTGCGGCATGCTAGGACAAGCATGTATAGTGGAAAGATACTATAAACAAGGTTAATTGGTAGAGTCAGTGTGGTCTCTAGATGTGCAGTACTACCATTGTATATATTTTGTACATGTTGTATATGTGGTTCTATGTAGATGTTGTTTATGCAGTGTTGTGTACATGTTGTTTATGCAATGATTTGTACATATGGTGATGTGCACATGTTGGATATGTGGTGTTGTGTACATATGGTATTGTGCACATGGTGGATATGTGGTGATGTGTACATATGGTGCTTTGTGCATATTGCATATGTAGTGATGTGTACATATGGCGTGGTATGCATGTTGTACATATGGTTCTATGTACATGTGGGTTTTTGTGCATGATTGTACATGTGGTGTTGTGTGCATGTGGTGTTGTGTACATGTTTGCCATGGGGTGTTGTGTGCAAATGGTGATGTGTACATGTGGTATGTTTTTTTCTCTTAGAGATAGTCCCTGGGTTGAAAGGAGACTAGTTCCTAGGACATCTTAGTGAGTGCTATCATATTTGGCTAGAATCTCATAGCACATTTACTTTTCAATATAATTAAAATGAGATTGATTCATAACCAGTCATAAGAGATGCAATATAGGAATTGATGTACATAATAATCCACATGAATGATATTCATAGATCTATGGTGGACAATTCTGATTGAAGCCTGTAGCTAATCTGTTATTTTTAAGAGGTGCGATAGAAGAAATAAATAGAAATGAAACTAGACATACAAAGACTAAATGTTTAAGAATCCTATATATCTGAGTCTAGAAAGAAACAGGAGCAAGAAAAATGTTTATGAGGTGTAAAGATACATGGAGATATTTTAAAGACTTAGTTTCCATATTCATACATGCATTACTCATCAACATCTGATTTAAATGAATCTATATACTTATGAAGATTTTATCCAACAACTACTTTACATGTGATCTGAGAGGAACATTTAACATATATGTAAACACATAAAAGAGTGAACATACTACAAACCTATTGGCTTGTTGGGGCCTGACCCAAGTTCAGAGGTGATTTAGCCAAACAAATCCCAGTACTACTGGCCCTTTCGGCAACAGTCTGAGGAGCGCGGATTGAGGTCTCACCCAAAGTAGTATGGGAGGGTGCTAGAACCAGGTTTCCACACCCTGGAGATGTCTGATGAGTTCAAGTGGTCTGCAATTCGACCTTGTCCGCATGTCACTACGCACACTTACCTGTACCTCACAGCCTGAGATGTTGCCTTCCCGTAGCCCTACTCGGTGGCCGAATGTTGTTATTACCCAAGTCCTTACTAGTAATCCACTGTTAGTTGATTAACTTAGCTTACTTGCATGTGTAAAGTATACCTAGCAATATAAATCATTCATACAAGTGCGCGTAGTAAATAAACAATATATTTGCAATTGATATCAAACATGTAATAACTCAAAAACATATACACAAAATTTGGATAAAACTTCTCTTTATTATTCTCTTCTTCGGTTACAGACTCAACTCCACCCTGCGCACTCAGCTATAGGGGTCTGTGCACTCAGCTATGGACTACTAGGCTTCTGCGCACTTAGTTGCAAAGCCTTCTCCTACCCTATGACTCAAGACACACTTATACACTTGCTCTATGCTTTTTCTTCGCTATCGCATGCTTCGCCCTCTAATTCTCTTTTACACTTAGAGCCTCACTCTATTTATACAATCCCATGGTCTACAGACCATGGGTGGTCCGACATTATATTACAAAATAGGGTAGACAACGCTATGACTCTAACATACTTTTACGCCCACAATTCGTGGTACTTTACAACATTATTCAGTCAAAACATGGGCTTTGAGCCCCAGAAAATGCCTCAGCAGATTCCATGCCCAACAAGCCCCCAACGCAAACATCGTGACTCACCCTCAAGTCACTCTATCGGTGCAGAAATCTTGGCATGGAGATCCTCCAACTGTCCTCGAACTGGGCTGATGTCGGTAGCGCACTGCACCGCTGCCTGCTGAATCTGTTGCATCCTCTATTCTTAGACCTCTGTGTCTGGGGGACTTCTCTGCATTAATGTGAACATCCCCTATATGTGTGCGAGCTTTCATTCGATGTTTGCCGTGATAGTGAAAGCCTCGTCAATCCATGGCTGGACGCATGCTTTGAGAACTTCCTTCTTATGTCACACTGCGTCCACCTGCTCCTTCAGTGCCTTCGCTTTCTGCATCCTCGCAAGCTACTGAGTGAGGACTACTGTCTATGTAGTTCCTTTGACATTGTCGTATTGCTGCTCAAGTTCTCGTGCCTCTGTCTCTAGGCACTGGATGTTGGGGTCCTCCTACAGAGTTGTGAGGACCTCAAGTGCTTGCTCCAACAAAGTGGTACAGTCTTGCACTGCACCTCCAATTTCTTCCAATCCTGCCGTGATAGCGCTAGCGCACTGTTCTTAGACCTTTGGGTGAGTCGAAGACTCCGCCTTTAACTGCAGCTTGGCGATCTGAAGATTAAGCTCCACCTGAACCTTGGTCATTTCTTCTCTAGCCTCGAGGACTCCAGTTGCCAACTTGTGGATCTTCACTTCTTCTATTCGTAGATCTGTTGGGATGGCCAGCTTCAAGACTCGTTGGCATGCGTCGTCTACCACCTGCACCAACTGTTGGTTCTGCGACACCAATTCGTCGCGCTGCAGACTGAGCCATTCCATTTTTATCTTTTGTTTGTTGAGAACTTGGATCACGCGGCTCTCCCTAGTACGCAGCTCTATCGTTATCCCATCTTGTAGTAGATACAATGTCTCTCGCAGAAGGGAAGCCAAATTAAGGCCAAGTCCTTTGATCATTTTAACCACAAATCTTTCGGTCTCATTCATTGCTACTAGGGCCCCTTCCGTAACACTATTGTTCCATATGTGCACGCAGCATCTACTCTATTGCCGAGGATCTTACTACGAGGTGGGTCGAAGGGGTACCCACCTGAGGGGGGCGCACTTGTAACTCCTGTAGCTATTCCCTGAGGGCCCCAACATATTATGGTACTCCTACATAAAATCCTAAAGAGCCTCACTGGTGACATCGCACACTGTCTTGCCGATGTCATGGAGATCCCCCTCGGTTACAGTGATCGAGTCAATGGAAAACTTCGAGGCCTTGACCTTCTTCCTTAGTCCTGTTCTCTCTGCCATGTGTGTGCGCTTTAGTTGTGTGGACGCGGTCCTTGGGTTCACACTCCCTTCTACTATTTCTGCTTCCTCTGCCACCTACCCCTATGAGGATGTTACTTGATCCTCATCCACCTTCGATGTTGCTTCTTTTGCAATCTGTGCTACTGTTGTTGCTTCTGCAACCTTTTTTTGCTCGGTGGCTTTCTACATCGCTTCCCACGCTGCCCTTTCCTTAGCTGTTTTTGTTTCCTTCTGCCTTTTCTCAACCAATTGTGTGACGCATAGCTTGGCATCGTCCTTCTTCTTCTGTGCTGTCACCTTCTCAAGTTCTGCCAGATCTGGGGCGTGCCATTTTGTAGGCCATGTCTCCAAGACAATAAAAATTGTGTCATCAGTGGCAACAAAAGATAGATTCGTCCACTGCTTTGCTGGATCCTTACGCGCCCTAATAAAAATGTTGTCCTTATCAGCTTTAAAGTCTGCAAAACTCTAAAAACTGTTGTACACCGTGGACGACAGGCACAACCTCCAATTGATCCACATCTGAATGCTCATCTCCATGAGCACCCAAAAGATTTTAGTGTCATGTATTTGTTTCGTGTCCTTTGTGGCCCAGAGCAAAGAGTACTTTGTGGCCTCCAGTAATTCTCTTTCAATACTGGGGAATTGAATGTCCTCAGGTAATTCCCCTACTACGAGCATTATGGATAACAACAACCATGCATAGTGGAAGGTTTTACCCTACTCCTGGGCTTCACAAAATTTCTTCAAGAATTCCTTGTAGAGGAATTCAAACCAGTTGAACTAGACCCCCTCCGCACACTACTCAGCTAGTGCAACCATCGGTGCTCGTACTTCATTGGCATGGCACTTCCTCATAACTTTTATGGCCAGGAGTTGGGTTGCTATGCATAACTCTTTTTCCTTGATGCTAGAGATGGTGTAGCCCCTCTTCTTCTTCTCCAGTTTGTATTTTGTCTTCATGATTTCTGCAAGGGCCAAATCACTGCCCTTTCTTTCGACTATGGTTGTGGGGTCCTTTCCTTTGTAGGGGAGCCGAGAAATGTGGTGAATGAGGTTTGTCGTGATGGGAATAGGCTCCTCGAACCATAGATACCCATCATGCACTAGGCAGAGTAGCTGCGTGATGAAAAAAATGGTGATGGGCACACGATGGAAATGCGATATCCATAGTAAGTGCAACAACCTGGCCTTTTCCACACCATGTAGCTACTTCCACGATTCTAACATTGTCACCACCACCTCAGTGTTCTGCTTCATGAGGTTCCCAGTCTCTAGGTGAGGGAACTTCTCACGGTCAGTGAGGTCCCAATATTAAAACTTCATGGTTGGCACACGGCCCAGGTGCGTGCCTTCAAACACTATGCCATCTGGGAGGAGCGAAATCTAGAGTGAACTATTGGTTTTGGGTTTCATCTAGGTCCTTCGGCACTTTGGTCTTCCCTTTCCATGGAGGGACATATGCGGGTAGTTTTGTTGCAGAGCATATAGGTTGAATATCCTCGTCCATATCTTTGTCTTCTTCGGTTGTGATGGTCAAGGCCTGCAGATCTTCTTCTTCCTCATCTATTTCGATCGTGACAACTTTCCCTTTTTCTGCCATTGATAGCTTGTTACGTAGTGGGTTCTTCAAGGACACGCGTACTGGAGCCATTACCTGTTTATCCTTCTTGGGTCTTGGTGTACGCGATGATTTGGGGATCTCTGTCACAACCCCGACACCTTCTAGAACATCCTCCACAATTGGGTTTTGTGCAGCCTCGCCAGCGGTTACGTCTTCAATTCCCAAACCATCCTTGGTTGCTGTCATTATATCTAGCCTGTGTTTTGTCACTTGTGAACTTAAGGGCTCAATTATGGCTTCGCTTGCAATGCTCAATCGCTCAATTATCAAATGATAAAGTGTTGTTTTTTGGCTAGCCCTTTGTGTTTTATAGTGCCTTTCAAATTCGAATTCAACCATTCCTCCCAATTCCTGTCCATTAATGCTTTCTTGGCGGTAGATTTTCCCAAATCTTGCCCATAAATCATGTCTTAAATGCCCATCGCCCGCTCCATTTAGCATCAAGTCGAACACCCCATCGTGAATATTGACTTCAATGGTCATTTTCTGGCCAACCCACGTGGCAGTGCAACCCTCCGTGCGTAGTCGCAGACCTTGTGAAACTTTGCTTCTGCATGCATCCCTAATATCGTGCAACTCTTGGGCAGAATATTTTATAGTCCCACACTTCCTTTCAACTGCCTGGAGTGCTAAGACTGTCCTTCCCGCAGCTAGTCAAGTGGTCGCACCACCCATGTGGGGCTCCATCCCGTCCTCCACCATGGTTCATGGAGAATCCCTACCTTCCATTGTTGTCGTCATCATCACGCACTCTACTATTTGAATGTGCTACCTTGGTCACTACGTTTGGCGATATGCGGTCCAAGCCAAGGAAGCAGACTAACCAGTTCATGACGATAGTTCTCCAACTTGTTAGTATGATCGTACGCACCTTGCCTTACCATTCTTAGTTTTTCGACGAGAAATGCTTCCTTTATTTCATCTTCCAGCTTCTTGACCTCTGCATCCATCAAAGCACTTTTCTCCCTTAGCTGTACCTGGTCTTTTTCAAGTTCGTGAAGTCTAAGGTTTCCCTGTTTGATTTCTTCCTCAAGTCTTATGTGTTCTGTTTCTCGCAGCTGTGTGGTTCCTTCGTTCCGGGCTTCGCGAACTGTCGTATCTACAGGCGCTACTATGCACGAACTAGGCCTCGCATGCTTCATAGGGATTATAGCCTTGGCTTCATACTTTAGCTTCAGAAGTGCTCGCGTGGTTAGGGTTTTGCACATGGTCCTATAAGCCCATAGAACCCTTGGTACACGCAGGTCCCAATTAGTCTGTCTCACCTGGTGGACCGTGTTCAGCACTTCGCACACCTTGTCAAAGGCTTCCCCATGTATAATCTTCAGTGCACTTGGTCTTATCATATTTCATCGTTTGCGCCCTTATTGTGCCTGCTCCTACTTGTTGTTCCTATTTTCTACCGTGAGGAGAGTGTGCATTTGTGCAGGTTGCATACCATATGCCTGTACCCTTCTGAAGAGGTGGGTGCACAGGTTGTTTCATCCATCATACCCGGCTTCCATCCACAGCTGAGGCTTTCCAAACTGTATAAGCATCATTCTTCAGTAGTCCCGCCAGTTCTCAAAACTTCTCTGATGCGTACCCCACCATCTTGCGGGCGTAGCGCATAGTGCCCATTTCAGAGCATCAAAACGCTGCTATTCCAGTACTTCTCTTTCAAACTTTTTCAGGAAATCATCCACTTCACTCAACCTGTCATACATAGGTAGATCTCTTACCTCTATTTTCACACAGTGCAGTGATCTTACGATCATGTTGCAATTGAGCGTGGTTACCTCATGTAACCGGTTCTGCCATCGTTCTATTTCCTCATTGGAATTTGATGTGTAGGAGCTTTCGCGCTCCCACGGAATCCTACCATCCACTGTAGGATTCACCTAATCCTGCTCGCAAGCGGTTATCTTGTAGATGTAGTCTAGATCATCATCACGCACTGACTTTGTGTAGCACGATCCTTCCGCAAGGTCTAAAGGTACCACTACGCGCAGTGAATTTTTCTCAAATATCATTTTGCACTTCTTTAGATTTATCACTATGTTCATATTAGTGGCCCAATCTATTCCCAGTAGCGTGGGGTAGGGATTGCTGTCATTGACAATCTCTATCACTTCAAAATCTCCAAGCGCGCTCACACCTTCGATATCGACTGTTATTCCCTGTTCCCATCGCTAGGATCTTCTACTGGTTGGCCATTTGCAATTGAATAGGAGACCATTGCAATGCAGGTCTGCCCATGCACTCCCATGTCTACTTTGGCAGTACGTTCACATCCGATCCTAGATCCAGAATCACTCGATCCATTTCATATTCCCCAATTTGCATAGTCAATCTCATCTCCCTTTCTATTCACATTGTGTGCTTCCTGAGCTTCTGGACTACGCATGGTTCTCCTGGTCTAATGTACCTAGTGATGAGTTCTTGTATTCCCTTCACAGCCTTGCTGTCGTGCAACAACTTCATGCATGTCTTCAGAAAGGTAGTAAGCATTGATGGGTCCATCTCTAGTTCTAGTTTGTCTTTACTACCTAAAGTAAGGCCTTCGTGAAGCTCTTCTTAGCTTCCATGAATGTCTCCTTCACGTGCTCCAAATCAAACTTTGGTTCCTTTGTAGGAGCCTTGCGAACCTGAGAACTCTCTTTAGGTTGCTTGCCCTTGTCATCTCCTATTGTGATACCACTTTGGAGCATGATGTTTACATTTGGGTCCTCTTTGTGTAGCTCAAACCTCATCATTTGCAGATTTTGAATCGGTGGAGGTTGGAGTGTTCCTTTATCGCGCAACCTTGCTATCAGTGTGGGGTAGTCCTCCATCTCATGATCAAACTAGGTCCAATATAAACATGATGCTCTCATCGGATTTGTAAAATCACAAGCATAATGCCCTGGCCCTCCGAAATTGTAACAAATTAGCTGTCTGTGACCCCTTCCTAGTCCCATTCCACCTCGACGTCATCTGCACCCCTAAAATCCAGTGCACACCATCCCTGCATTTTTATCGAGGGCTCACATTTTGGTCTGAACTCTGTAGGTAGGAGTCTGATCCATCATCAGTTCATAACTTCTACAGGTGCATTCATCATGGCCTACTGACCTATAGAAATTACAAAACAATTGTTGGGATGTTTGCGTATACTTTTCTAATAGGTGACAGTTATCTATAGCGTGCTTCCCTCCTATCTGACAAATCGTGCACCATAATGCTGGCATTGCACTCGGCCTTGCTTGTGCGTCTGGTCTCAATGGCATTGGCCCTCCTCCCGACAAGTAGTTCGCGAAGACTAGACAATGGTCCTTGTCATGTCCCTGGCCTTTGCACTTTATGCACCATACCTCCTCGCACACCTCTGGGCAAGTTGTACTGTCTTGTTTCAAATTCTGCATCTCCAAACACAAGTTTTTTAGTTGCACGTGGATTTTTTGGACTCCTAGGCCAGGATCTTGTATCGGGGTGTTGTGCAGTCTCATTGCAATCTTCAAATCTTTGGCCTGGGTGGATAACTTCTGCTACGACAACGCCCTCCTTAGATGTGGTGTTAGTGATGTTAAAAACCATGCACAGTACTTCCCATCTATCAAGGTCATGTTGGCTTCACAAATCATGCCCTTCAGTCTTTGATCCAGTTCCCAGGGGGTCTCGCCTGGAAGCATTGCGATTTCCTTAAACCCGATAATCGACTATGTCTCCAATTTTGGCCTGCTAAATTCCCTATTCAACGCAACTTGGATATCCACGATTCTTGTTTTTGGATTGTCGTTGGAATGCTTAATATACCATGTCAGTGCGTGATCCTAAAATGCGCTTACCAGCGTTACCTTCTTTATATTGTCATCCATGGCTCCTTGTGCTTCCCATACAGCCTTTACCATGAACCAAAATTGGTCAAGATCTTTGTTCCCTACTCCTTTGAACACCAGTAATTTTATTGCACTCGCCATACTGAACTATGGTGGTGGCGGAGGTGGTGTGGGCGAAGATGGGGGTGAATAAAGTGAAAACGGTGGTGGTGTAGGTGGAGGTGGTATGCGCGGAATTCGCTACCTTATTAGACTAATCGCACTTCTTGGTGAAACCTTCATGAGTTCTTCCTTTCTTTCTCACCGAGGCAAAATCAAGGGGCTAGTTCCTATCTATGCACTACCTTCATTTCTATAGATCCTCCCACTTCGTGTAGCCCCAAACATCAATTTATTTGCATATCCCACTTTTCACATAGTAGCATTTTAATCCAAGTGTTCAAATATTTAATGTACTTACCTCGTAGTCCTTTGAGGAAGCATCTCCCTACCTCGCTATAGCTGACCAAAGTATCTACCACAAACTCAATGATAAACTCTCCTATAATTTGATCGAGCCAATGGTCCACAACGCGCGCGATATTATCTTCCGAAGCTTCTAGCCTGTGCACCAACTCTGGAGTCCACAATAGGTTTGTCGAGCCTACACCTTCCTTGACTGTCTGCTAGCTTCACGATCCACTCGTACAACTCAAAGGGGAAGGATGCAAAGAAAATTTCATGGATTTCCGTATATAAGTAGCGCTCTAACCACTCTTCCTTCGATAATCACAGATTCCTGTTTTCCTATGCCGCGAACTTGTGAATCTTTCTGTCTAGCCACTCTTGAATTTCTTTCTTTATCAGATTCCAGTGACATGACATCGGAAATCTCTTATGCAGATCCCAGTCCTGCCAACGGAACCATTTGTTGGCTGATTGGGGCCTGACCCAGGTTTAGAGGTGATTTAGCCAAACAAATCCCAGTACTACTGGCCCTTTCGGCAATAGTCCATGGAGCACAGACTGAGGTCTCACCCGAAGTAATATAGGAGGGTGCTAGAACCATGTTTCTGCACCCTAGAGATGTTTGATGAGTTCAAGTGGTCCGCGATTCGACCTTACATGCACGTCACTATGCGCACTTACCCGTACCCCACACCCTGAGATGTTGCCTTCGTGTAACCCTACTTGGGGGCCAAACACTGTTATTACCCAAGTCCTTACTAGTATTCCATCGTTAGCTGATTAACTTAACTTACTTGCATGTGTAAAGTACACTTAGCAATATAAATCATTCATATAAGTGCGTGCAGTAAATAAACAATATATTTGCAATTGATATCAAACAGGTAATAACTCAAGAACAGATACATACACAAAATTTGGATAAAACTTCTCTTTATTATTATCTTCTTCGATTACAGACTCAACTCCACCCTGCACACTCAGCTGCAGGGGTCCGCGCACTCAGCTGCGGACTAATAGGCTTCTTCGCACTCAACTGTAGAGCCTTCTCCTACCATACGACTCAAGACACACTTAGACACTTGCTCTGTTCTTTTTCTTCGTTATCTCATGCTTCGCCCTCTAATTCTCTTTTACACTTAGAGCCTTGGAATTTCCGTATATAAGTAGCACTTTAACCACTGTTCCTTTGATACTCACGGATTCCTGTTTTCCTGCATCGTGAACTCGTGAATTTTTCTGTCCAACCACCCTTCAATTTCTTTCTTTGTTGGATTCCATTGACACGATATCACACATCTCTTATGCAGATCCCAGCAACGAAACCATTTGTTGGCTTGTTGGGGCCTGACCCAGGTTCAAGGGTGATTTATCCAAACAAATCCTGGTACTACTAGCCCTTTTGGCAACAATCCGCGGAGCACAAACTGAGTTCTCACTCAAAGTAGTATGGGAGGGTGCTAGAACTAAGTTTCTACACCCTACAAATGTCTGATGAGTTCAAGTGGTCCACGATTCGACCCTGCGTGCATGTTGCTACATGCACTTACCCGTACCTCACAGCCTGAGATGCTGCCTTCGTGCAACCCTACTCGGGGGCCAAACGCTGTTATTACCCAAGTCCTTACTAGTATTCCACCATTATTGATTAACTTAGCTTACTTGCATGTGTAAAGTATACTTAGCAATCTAAATCATTCATACAAGTGCGCGCAGTAAATAAACAATATATTTGGAATTGATATCAAACATGTAATAACTCAAGAACAGATACACATAATTTGGATAAATATTCTCTTTATTATTCTCTTCTTCAGTTACGGACTTGACTCTGCCCTATGCAATCAGTTGTAGGGGTCCGCGCACTCAGCTGCGAACTATTAGGCTTCTGCGCACTCAGTTGCGGAGCCTTCTCCTACCCTATGACTCAAGACACACTTAGACACTTGCTCTATGTTTTTTCTTCGTTATCTCATGCTTTGCCCTCTAATTCTCTTCTACACTTAGAGCCTCACTCTATTTATACAATCCCATGGTCCGCGGACCATGGGTAGGCCGACATTACATTACAAACTAGGGCGAACAACCCTATGACTCTAACATACTTCCATGCCCACAATTCGCGGGGATTTACAACATTATTCGATCAAAACATGGGCTTTGAGCCCCAGAACATGCCTCGGGGGGAATTCCATGCCCAACAAAACCCAATAAGTTGGTATCACCAAAAACCTTGCATTAATTTCTAGAGAAGCATACATCCATCAAGATCCATAACATTGTTCATATGAACACCAGAAACAAGTTCTTATCAAAAGTTCTTAACCCTTTGTATTGTTCCATAAAACTATTCTTATAGCACCTCCTAGAAAGATAGAGGCCACTACAAAATATTATTTTCTTGATCTCATCATGATAACTAGGGATATAATTTTTTTAGCATGTTTGATAACACAACTGTACTAACTGAAGAGTAACAGACTAAATATAACAAAATATTAACATAAAAGATGTAAGTAAAAAATTTTAGTTGATGTGATCATAAATATATTCAAGGATGATGGGTCAGTGTAGCATTTTGTGGAGTACAATGTGTCGACAGTTTAATGATTCACACAATAAGTGTAAAAAATGCTCACATCGTTGCCATAGTGCTAGAGGCGGATGAGGAGCGGAGAAGAATCATTGATAAGTGACCCTTAGATCGGTTAAGCCAATGTAACTTGGCCTATGATGAAAAAGGCTCCTCACCATTCCCAACAATTGGAATTCCTTCTTCAGATAATTTACCACGGTTTTCCCTTCGAGGGAGGCAATTTTATCATGAGATGAACCTACCTTTATTTTAGCTTCGATGAGCCTCTAACTATACTTCTCCCAAAGGATCAACTCCCCAAGAAAATCCCAGCAACTAGGTAGTCATACTTGGAGCACTCATTCAAATTATTCAATTAAGGTGGCCACTTCTTTTAATACTATTTCAAGGTGCTTGGCTTTGATCCTAGCCTTGTCTTTCATTATTACTTTGGATATCTCCATTACAGTGCTAAATCTATCCACTACATCGTTTAGCCTCAACTCATTGATTGGCCTCTCATTTACAAATCGTATAAATCTCTTGGCGATTTGAGAGTTCCTCTCGCCTTCCTCTTTGGAATGTATGATGAAGCTCTCTTAATCCATGCTTATGACCTCTTGCTCATGCATCAATGTTATATGCTCCCATATGTTCTTCATCTCTTCGGAGATCTCGTTCCAAACCAGTTGCCTTGCCTGCAAAAGATCCATATTCCCTTTTAGCTTTGCTTTCAGCGCGGTAATCTCCTGAGTCACTAGCTGCATATTTTTGTTGATAAGATTAGTGTTCGTCATAGCAGCCTCCAATTGTTGCACCTTTTGAGATAGAATTTCATTTGCAGAATCCAAGTCTCTCTACACCTTCTTCAACTCCCCTCCCGAGAGTTGTAGTTCAGTAAGGGCCTTAGTGATTTGTTCGGTGGGGTTTTGTGGATCTTCCAGTGAAACCACCACACACACACGAGATTTCACTTTTTCTTTTAGTTTGGCCAATTTTTGCTTGAGGACTACTATCGCATTGTTTCTTTCAACTAGATCCTTGATCAAGTTATCTTTTTCTCTCTAAACCTGAGAACGTTGTTTAGACTGTACATGTTCACTACCTGGTATCTTTAGCTTGTGCCTCAACCCCTTGATCTCATTTTGAGTCTGATGAAGGAGAGCTTCTACCACTGTCTTGTCCTCTAGATTCACTCCCAATGTAATTATCAACTCTTTGAAACTCTCATTCTTTATATGCAAAGCTTGGGAGTTAGCCTTTTCCATATTTACCATGTTTTCAACCTTCTCTAGTAGTGTCTCAGATTTGCTAATGGTGATTTGATTCTTGCTGAGATCATTGTATAGCATTTCCCTTACCTGTTTGTGGAAATTTATTTTTTCTGGTAAGGGGACACTTGCTAAATCCAAAGAAACATCCAAAGTTTTGAACCAAGAACCTAAAGATAGAGATTGTGCCAATGGATGTTGTAGTGAAAACTTCATTTTATTTCTCTCTAGTTCCATAGCAGCCAATAGTCTGGTGTGATATGATATTGATTGAGATGCCATTTCCTATTGTATTTTATCCCTGCATTCGTTTTTTCTTTCCTCAATGGCCTTTCCAATAGGCTAGCTTGACCCAGTGGCAACAACACCTTCCTGAGTGCTCAAAACTGTTATCCCTACAGAAGACAAAGTTGTGGCTTGTGGTGGATCCTCCAATATCACCTAAAAATCTAGTTGGTCTAGCCCTGCTTCCAAAATCTTGGTTACAAAATCTTCTTCTTCTGCAGGATCTTGACTTCTATCCTTTTTATTTATATGTGCTTCCTCCATGTCGGTATCCCTAGCTTGGTCAAAAGTCCTTTTTGATGCTTTATCTGTTGTTACTGGGGTCTTGGTCTCCATATCTGTATTAAGAGGCCATGAATCAAACTTAGTTTTCCATTTGATTTCGGGAATGGACTCATGTACATAGTTGATTCTTCTATCTATTATCTCCTTCATGAAATAAAACCTTTGGGATCATAATGCCAGATGTCTCCCTTATCAAAATCCATTGTTTCAAGTAAGGCCTCAACTATTTTGAAAGCATATCCTATATTGATGATGAAAGGACCTAAGGGCTATCCAATTTTAAAGATATATCCCTTCTTTGTAGGAATGAAATGGAGTAGACCTACACTAAGGATCTGTCTAATAAATTTTAGGGGAAAAACTCTCATGTGCATGAATACAGGCAGGCGGTAAGGACAAATCTCGAACCCATAAACCCTGATTTTTGTATAATTTTCATAAAGGTATTAGTTCCCTATCATAGCATCTTTGATAAGTTGGAGAAGTTCTTTATGTTGGGGAATAATTCTAGGTGGAGAAACCAATGGATAATCCTATATGAAATGTCCATACAAGTTGATATGAACTGAGAATACCCACCAATTTTGGGTCTTCTCCTGACTGTAATATTCCAATCAAAGACATAATTCCTTTGCTTGTTGTGATTAATCATGCTTAGACCCAAAAAATCAAACTCTTCGACTTAGATGTAAATAAACAGGTAGAACAAAATTGAATAGTAGCGGAAATAAGCGATGGTGGGAAAGTAATGAAGCTGGAAGCATATGGCCATAAACAGGTAAGCCGAGATATAAAAAAAACAACTGGGTTGCATCGTTTCGTGTAAAATTCCCATGATTACCTTGTTGGTCATATGGGTGTTGTCTTCCCCCAATGAACTCGCAAATATAGACAAAATGGGCTGAACGGGCTCACTTAAGAGGGAAACTAAGAAAAACTCGACGTGGGGTAGATATTTCACTCCTTGAGCTATGATATTTCTTAAGAAGGACTGTTGTTCATCAGGGGGAAGGGTAATAAAATGATGGGTTAGGGTAACGTTGGTAAATGACTGCATCATAGGAGATAGAAGGAAAACTAGGGATTTATGGATCAATTCGAGGGTTATCTCAAGTATTTTGGCTCCAGAGGTAGAGGCGAAATAATTCTTCTTGTCAATGTATGCCACAGTCAGCCAAGAAATGAATTTGGGTAAGTGATGAACTAAATGCGTGAATTGGTAGTACACACCGGAGTCAATTACTCAAAAAGTATCTTCCCCCCTTACGGTTCACGAACACGTCAAAACGAAGCTCAACGAGGTGGTAAGCACACACTGGGTCTACAATTTGGCCCTCAATGTCCATTAAGGGTTAGAGGCCAGAAGCAGACTTGACCTCATGGGTTTTGGGTGTTTCAAGTGTCGCTTCCTTCATTTTAATGAGTAAAAGCACAAATCACAGGAGGTCATGGATGATGCGTTACCTAAAGTCGGTAGGAGAAATTGAAAACTATGTCGGGAATAAGTATTTGGGTGGTCGAGGTTCTTGAATGGGAGGTCCTGTGTAGAAAACTAACAGGGAGGGTTGCACCGGGAACTGGAGAGTAGCTTTCGGAAAAGGAGGCGGGAGTAGGTTACTTTTATCGAAAAAAGGGCCATGGTATGATGATGTGGTGATGATGTCAGGCAAGGAAGACATGTGGCATGTAGGGGTTGGTCAGGGAAGGGAGATAGGAGAGTGGGAGCAGGGATCACAAAATTACCTTTTACCATGTATATCACACTCACTTGACATAAAGATCCAATGGGGGTAGCCCACCTGGCATGTGTTCCCCACTGTACTTTGGCAAGTTGGCCCACGGGTTGAAGAGTCCTTCTTCCACCCCTAGAATGAATCCAGGCCATTTGATTGTATTCTGACTTTTCAACTTTGGGGAGCTCCTACGTGCTAACTTCCATGAAAGTCCCACCCTCCAAACTGTTTAAGGAGCGTTTTTGATATGAAATGGACGGTGATTGATCTCGGAAATGCACGATTTCTAACCCGTTTTTAGATTGGTTTTGGGCCACTTGCCCACTTTGTTTGTTGTTAGGTCCAAGGCTCAATGGGTACTACGTTTCACTTTAAATTCTTTCCCCTGTGTGTTCAACTTTGAAGTTCCTTCCTTGAGTATGCTTTCAACTAAAAATTTGATTCGTGTGGCCATAACTTCAATCCTTGAAAATTCAAGAAGAGTGATAACATGGTGTTGTGTACATGTAGTGCATGTGGTGTTGCGTACACATTGTGTAGGTGGCACTATGTACATATTGTACACATTGTGTTGTGCACATATGGTAATGTGTTATGTGTATTGTGTAGTTGTTGTATCATGACATGTGTATTCATTGTGTTGTACTCTGTGTATGTATTTGTATTGT
This sequence comes from Pinus taeda, assembly GCA_000404065.3. Classification (NCBI taxonomy): domain Eukaryota; kingdom Viridiplantae; phylum Streptophyta; class Pinopsida; order Pinales; family Pinaceae; genus Pinus; species Pinus taeda. Next base: position 132,676 of record APFE031084110.1, read on the forward strand.
GTTGTACACTAGGTGTGGGTGTATGCATTGTGTTGTACATTAGGAGTAGGTGTATGTGTTGTGTTGTACGTCGGGTGTAGGTGTATGTGTTTTATACCAAGTGTAGGTGTACATGTTGTGTGTTACACTGTGTGTGGATGCATGTGTTGTGATGTACATTGTGTATGTGTACATGATTGACGAAAAGAGAAGTTATTGGGTGCTTTCCAGGTTTGGAAACTAATCTGGTGTGTGTATAGAAGAGACAAAAGTAGAAGAAAAGGATTGATTGAAGGATAAGTATCAATATTTCATTTCATTTCTTTACTATGCATGTGATCTATGATCTGATTTATGATGGTTACATATGAATTATGATTATGATTTATGTTGGTTGCATTTTAGCTAACCATATGTGATATGCTTATCCATGATGATTTGATCAAACAACTAGTTGACTTGTTGTGACAAGAAGTAAATAGGTGTTGGCTTAGGGGGTCTTGGCCCAGGTTTAGAGTTAGTTGCACCAAACAAAGGCCTACTCTACTAGCCCTTTCGGCATCAACCTGCATAGCATGAACTGAAGTCTCACCTGAAGAAGTATGGGGGGGACTGGAACCAAGTTTCTACATCCAAGGATCAATGTGATGTCTTTTTATGCCTCAGACCTACCTTCGCACAGATCTCTAAGCCCTTAGGGCTTAGTGTTGTAACCTCCTTCAAGCGGCCCTTAGACTTCCATGAAGGTGTACGATCGACCTTTGCAAAACCTTAGCAAATAAGTTAGCTACTTACGCACACCACACATTAGCCTTAGATCATAAATTGCCTAGATGCTCTTAAGTATTCAATAAACATAACATAATATATTATAAGCTTCACATAAATACTTAACATGCATTGCATTCAGTTAAGGATATTTATCCAACAAATTCGTGCATTAATCCATCAAATAACTCATAAAGATATTTATTCCATTACAACATATATCGCAAACACAAATAACAGAAGTAAGCAGATAAACACATGAATTTATCCAATAGTCTTCTTTGTTGATATTCAATATGGTATTACAAACTCAAAACTACCCCGTGCACTTAGCTGCAGGGGTTTGTGCACTCAGATGCAGACTCTTTTCTAGGCCTCCACGCACTCAAATGTGGAGCCTTTCCCTTTTATACGACTCACTTATGCGCTATCTCCTACTGACCCATTACGTTTATCATTATCTCCTCCATGACATTCTTTAGACTCTCTAAGACACACCTATTTATAAATTTCTTCATACAATCCCATGGTCCACAGACCATGGGTGGATCTCAAAACCGAATCGATTTTACATGATCAAGGGGCTAAAGCCCCTTTTGACTTCTAACTATCTATGTCCTCCGCGTCCATAAATTGCGAAGACTTTACATCTTTTTACCAAAATTTACATCATAATTTGGGGTTTTAACCCCAAAACTAACCTAGGGGATCCCAACCCAACAGGCACCCAACACAAAGGTCGCAACTCCCCTCGAGTCACTCGGTTGGTGCAATGATCTTGCTGTCAAGATCCCATAGTTCCACCTGTACAATGGCAACCTCGGCAGTGCTCTACATAGCTGCATGCTTAATCTCTTTGATGAGTTGTCCTGTAGGTGGTCCTTCCATGACCAGATTGACCTTTCGTTGTGCTTGTTGCAAGCTCATCAGCTTCTCCTGAATGGTGTTCATGACCTGGTAGGCTTCATCTAACTAGCGCTCCAATTAGGGCTTAAGAAAGGCTTCCTTTTTCTGTGCTGCCTCAACCTATGCGAAGAGCTGCTTCCCTTCCTGCAATTTGGCTAGGCATTGTGTTGGAGAAATAGAGTGCGCCATTATGCTAACTTCCTCATATTGCTTCTGCAACTCCTTAGCTTTTGTATTCAGCTTCTACAAGGTTGGGTCTTCCTGTAGGTTAGTTACCAGTTCTGTTGCCTGCTCAAATAATTCTATGCATTCTGTAATGGTGGCATCCAGAGTGGCCAATCCTTCCTTGATCATAGCTCCATGTTATTCCTGGACCGCCGGCAGATTCGATGGATAATCCTTCAATGTTGCTCGGTTATCTTCATATTGAGTTCAAATTGAACTCAACTAGCCTCGGCCTATGCCTCGCTCACACCAACAACCAACTTTCTAATCTTTGCCTCTAGTTGGGTATCCTCTAGAATATGGAGCTCTGGAACTATTCTATAGGCCTCGGTGAGCACTGACTCCAACCGTGAGCTGTGCGCTTAGAGTGCCTCCTTTTCTTCCAAAAGATGTGTCTTCTTGGTGAACATCTCCCAGTTCTACACCTTGATCTCATTGATAGCACTAAGTGCACGCTTTTCTTGAAGGTGAAGCTCTCCTGAAATTTCGTGTAGTAACTCATGCAATGTCTCCAATGGTATCACTGCAAGGTTCAGGCCCATCTTTGGTATGCGTTCAAGTTGGGCGTGTTGCTCTGCAGTCTCGCCACGTACTAAACCTGTAGGCAAGGGAAATACACAGACATATGTCATTGGTCATAGAACTAGCTCTACACCAATAGTGTGTTCTAGTGGTGAACTACTCGCTACTGTTCCAATTACTTCAGTACTTCCATGGCAACGTCTCTGACCTTATCACTAATTGCATCCAGTTCACTTTCTCTAATCATCAGAGGGTCATACTGCGTTTTGTGCGCCTTCTGGTTCTTCCTTTATCCTCTCTGTTGTTCTAATTATCTATTTTACTGCTCGAAGGAGGTGTGCTACCCTGCCTCGACACCTTGCCCTTATTTTGTCTTTATTTCTATTGAAGGTGATTTGCACCTTTTTGGGTCTCACGCTGCTCATGTTTGACCTTTTCCTTGGCAGCACTTTCCTCTTCTATGCATGCTTTTTCTGCAACATCTTTCTCCTTTTGCACAGCCAAGTTTTGTGTGGCCTTCTTGGCTACTTCCTTTCGTTTCCTCGTGGTCGTACTCTTTGCACCGATGCTCAGCTCGATAACCAAATTAGAAGGAGCATGCCACTTAGTTGGCTAGCATGACACTACTTGCTCCACATTGGAATCTGAAACCAAATAGGGTAGGTCATACCATTTCTGTGTAGGATACTTCCGGGCCTGGATGTAAACACTATGAAAGTCAGCCTTAAATGTGACATAGGTAGACATCTGCTCAAACAAGGTCAGGGACAACCTTGGTTGCTGATGGATGGCCACGCGGAAACTCATTTCCATCAAGACCCCAAAGACATTTGTTTCTATGACCCATGCAGGGTTCTTCGTAGCCCATAGGGAGGTGAATTGTGCTACCTCCGGCAACCCTTTTTCCAATAAAGGAAACTAGTTGTCCTCCAGAAGCTCCCATGCAAATAGAACAATAGATAGCAGCAACCAAGCGTAATGGAATGAATTGGTATCATCTTGCACTTCGTGGCAATTTGTGAGAAAATCTTGGCAGAGGTACTTAGACCAGTTGAAGAGGACAATTTCCACGCACTGGGCTACTAGAGAAATGACACGCGGCAGAACTTTTTCCACGTGACACTTCCTCATTACCTTAGTAGCTTGCATCTGCATAGCCAGCTGGACTGTAGGGTTAGATATGGACAGGATGGAGTATCCTCATGCTTTCTTCACTAGTTTATAAGTGGTTTTCATGCACTCTGCCATGTCCCTCTCTCCTGTTTTTCCACCAAATTCCTTGGCCTGATTCAACCCTTTGTGGGGACAGTGTGTAAGCCTATGTATCAGCATATCCGTGATGGGGATAGTCTCACCTAGCCATAAACACCCATCATGTACCAGTGTGAGCAGTTGGTGTATACACACAGTGTTAATTTTAGTGCGGTGGTAGTGTGATGGCTATAGGTTGATTCATCTCTCCTTCATTGGCTTGTGTCAGTACTACTCCTAACGCAATACATGAGGCATCAACTTGCACATGAAATTCCTTCTTCCAATCTGGGAAGACCAAGATTGGTGCAATGATCATCTTCTCTTTCAATACATCTAGATTGAGCTCACATTCTTTATCCCAGCAGAATGTAGCATCCTTCTTCAATAGTTTCTCCATAGGTGCGGTAATCTGAGCATAAGCCTTGATGAATTTTCAGTAATATCCTATATGTCCCAGTGTGGCACGCAGTTGTTTAACACTCCTTGGGGCCTCCAAATTCACTATTACCCCGATCTTGGCAGGGTCCACCATCAGCCCTTGCTTGCATACCACATGGCCCAGTAAAATTCCAAAGGTGACAAAGAACAAACACTTCTTTAGGTTCAGTGCGATCTGATATCTTCAACACATATCCAACATTAAGTGTAGACTTGCTACATGGCGCTTTACTAACCCAAACATTGTCGAGTCATCAAAATATACTTCCAAAAATTTGTGAACGAACTCCTTGAACGCCGCGATGACTACTCGAGATAAGATTGTCAGTGGATTCTTGAGTCCAAACGGCATCACCGTATATTGAAAACAACCCCATTTTGTTGCGAAGGTTGTTTTTCTCTTGTCTTCTAGCACGATCTTAATCTAATGGTACCCAGAGAACTCATCAATGAACGAGTAGGCCTCCTACCCTCCAATGTTCTCCAATACTTCATCTGTAAATGGTGTCAGAAAAGGATCGTGGACGCAGGCATCGTTAAGCTTTCTCAGATCTATGCAAATTCTTATTTCTCCCTTTTGTTTCTTTTCTTGAATCACCATCGAGCTCACCCACTCAAACTCTTCCACAGGTTCGATAATTCCTACCTCAAACATCTTATCCAACTCCAAATAGACCTTTACCTTGTACTTGGGATTAAGGCGATACGGCCTTTGCTTAATACGCTTTGCGTCCAGTTTCAAAGTAATTTTCATCACACCCAAGTCACCTATGATGCCTTCCAGGTCCGAAAATTTCATAGGAAACAAATCTTGGTATGTGTGGAGCAACTTGGCAACTTTGTCCACTATGTCATCATCCCAGTAGTCCCCAATCTTCGCAAATTTTGGCTCTGCTTCAGTACGAATGTTCACTTTCTTGGTTTTCAATGGCACAGTGATGTCAGGGTTTTCTATCTGTGGACCTTCGACCTCGTGATGGCCTTTTGCCTCTAGGATATTAATGTTTCTTGGATCTTCATACTCCCCCTCAGTAGTCACATTATAGCACTCCAACACATGGCGCAGCTGGGTGCTCCAGTCTGGTTGAACCAATTCCAAAGGATCCTATGAAATTCTAAAGATCGCTACCTTAACTTCCTATAGAGCTTCATCAATGCTTTCAAACCCATCCTCGAAACTTAAGGTCATCAAAAATCCATCCCTTAATATATCCCACTCCGTGGTGCCATGAAGGAGCTCCATTCCCAGGTACCAGTTCATAGAGATTATATCCAAAGTATGAAAAAATAAATGCACCCATTTTGGTTGTTGATTTGTTCCATAGAATTTATTCCATCTTGCCAAATGATTGCATGGATCAATTTTCCCATCATATTTCTGAGTTAATCATACTTTTGGATGACCATATCGCAACCTCATCATTCCCTGGTAATCGTGCCATTCATTAAAGCTACCCTTGTGCGTACCCCACCACAGTGTGGGCGTAGCGACCAGCGCCAAATCCAGTGCTTGAAAGCGATGATCCTCAGGTACTTATTTTTCAAAGGCATCCAAAAAATTATCTACATCAATTAAACCATCATAATAGGGTATATTATTACCTTCGATGACACACAGCGCAAAGATTTAGTCATCATGTTACAGCGCAGTGTAGATACTTCATGCAGCCTATTCTGCCAGTGTTCCAATTCCTCATTTGAATCCGAGATACAGGAACTTTCGCGGTCCCATGCATTCCGTCCATCAGCTATTGGATTAATCCAGTCTTGGTCTCGTGCTATTATTTTGTAAATATGATCCAAGTCATCATCGATTTCTTCATAATCATGGACTGATTCAGTATAGCGCAGCCCTTCTGCAGAGTCCAATGGTACTACGACACTGAGTGATTTCCTTTCAAACGACATCGTTTGCTTCTTCAAGTTGATGACCCTGTTCATATCAATGGCCCAATCGATTCTGAGGAGTGCTGGATATGGATTACTATCATCAACGATCTCTATTACTTCAAAATCATCCAACACACTCGCACCTTTGATATCTACTGTTACTCCATGCAACCATCCCATAGGGATGATCTTATGTTGGTTTCCATTCTAAGTTGGATCGGAGACCACTGCAATGCAGGTCTCCCCATCCTCTCCCATGTTTGTTTAGGCAACATGTTCACATTAGATCCCAAATCCAAAATAACTTGGTCCATCTCATAATCTCCTATTTGCGCAGTGAGCCTCATATCATGCCCTGTTCTTGCCTTATGTTTGCCAATTTTCCATACTACATGGTGTCCATTAGGAGCGTTTTCTTTACCAGCACACTTGTTTATCAACTCTTGTAGGCCCTTCATAGCCTTGCTATTGTGCAGAAGTTTCATGGAAGTTTCCAGGAATGTGGTAAGTACAAAGGGATCAAACTCTGTAGGCACGTTAATATCTGTTTTTTTTCTCTGACTTCCTGAAATACATGCTTCAACAAAGCTTTTCTTGGCTTCCATAAATGTTTCCTTCACATACAACAGATCAAAGCCTGCTTCCTTTTTTGGGGCCTTGCGAACCCATTCGTCTTCTTCAAGTTGTTTCTCCTTATCATCCCTTGTTGTTACTCCACTTCTTAGTAAGATATTTACATTCAAATCTTCCTCAAAACTCTCAAATCTCATCATTTGTAAGTTTTGCATAGGGTGTCGAGGTTGCATCTTCTTCTCCTACATCTTAGCTATCAACATAGGGCATTCTTCGATAGTGTTATCAAACTGAGTACAATATTGACATCATGGGCATGTCTGATTCTTACACTCCCATGCGTAGTGCCCTAATGTCCCACATTTATAGCAAATAACCTGACCACACCCTCTACTAGGTGCTCCTCCTCCTCGGCTTCGTCTGCGCCCTTGATATCCTCCGCGCACTCCCCCAGTGCCCTGATCTAGAGGCCAAGTTTCTCCTTGCATTCGATATGTAGGTGTCCTTTCTATCATCGATTTGTAGCTACGACAGTGGCGCTCATCGTGGCCCACGGATTTGCAGAAATCGCAGATCATTTCTTGTGGTGTCTGAATGAATTTTTGCAGTAAATGACAATTATCTGTTACATGTTTTCCATCCACCTAACAAATAATGTGCCATAGTGCGGGCCCCGTACTTGGTCCTGTTGGAGCTTCCTGCCTCAGGGGTATTGGTCCCCCCCATGATATAATTCGTGAAGATAGGGAAGTGATATTTATCATGCCCCTAGCTCTTACACTTGAGGCACCAGACTTCCTTGCACACCTATGGCCTATCCTCCTTCTCTTTTTTCAAGCTCTGCAATTCCAAGCAGAGGTTCTACAATTGCTAGTGAATTTGTTGAACTCCCAAAGTCGAGTCCTAAATAGGCATTTCATGAAACCTCATTGCGATTTCCAAGGCTTCTGACTAAGTCCCTATCTTCTGCTGTGATAAAGCAATCCTTAGGTGGGGCAGAAGTAAGGCTATAAACCATTCGCGGTGCTGACCATCTGTGAGTTGCATATTAGCTTCATGGATCACACATTTCAACCTTTGAATGGGACACTGGTACCCAATAGCGTTCATTGATTTCCATGAGCATGCTATGACTGATATGATGGTTTTTAGGAATGGATATGCCTTGGTTTTTGGAGCTTCTGATGCAAGGAAAACTTGACAAGCGATGGATTTCCCTGGAAAGGGGATGTCGGGGAACTTGGAAGGTGAGTGACTACACAGAAGGGGGTGACCAGATTTCTTGAGGGACTATGTAGCAGAGAAAGTAAAGTCAGGAATGGATTTTGTTTTGTTCATTATCATTATTAGATGGAATTAGATACACATTGGGAGTGTGCCTTGGAACAATGAGTCGATAAATGTTCATTGAGAGGAAAAGTGGCGTAAGATCATAGTGATGGATATTGGACGCAAACTTTGACTTTGGTAGTGGATTTTGGACTTCCTAGGAAGGAGGTGAATCTTGTTATTACTTTGAGGGTGGAGGTGTGAGCCTTTGGATTCCCTTGTTGCTGATTCTGACATCGTATCCTTTTATTTGTTGGTTGAAGCAAATGTGCATATGTGTATATTTGTATATTCTTATAGACATTGTATCAAGCTATGTTATAAAGGTCCATAGACAATATGGTTATTTTCTAGTTGAAGCAAATGTGCATGAGTGTATATATGTATATGGATGTAAACACTACAACGAGTTATGTGATAAAGCTCCAACAAGCGGTATGGGTGTCATGTTGGTTTTATTTTTAGTAGGTTGATCATTGTAAATACTGCATTGAGCTAAGTTATAAAGCTCCAAGGGAAGTATGTTTTCACTTTTCAATGGTCCTACTAGTTGTAGGTGTCATTGAACACTAAGGATGGTGTTCCCCCAGGGGGAGGGGTTTGTAACAACCCCGGGTTAAAATTTCATATAATAAAGTCAATAAAGGAAAAATAATACCAAGATCATGGGACATGTATTCCAAGTTGAATGTTGGGAAAAACATCATAGTGGGTGTTCATTTGGTTTATTATGGCTAAAGGAAATTGGAAAAGGCAATGGAAAAGGCTTTGAAAAGGAAAGAGGCATTAATTGGAATTTATTTATGAAAATAAAGGAAATTAGGAGAAAATGAAGGTGAAAAGTCACAAGTTGCATGTGAGGAGGAAAATAAAGGGAAAATAATGGAAATTGAAGAAAATAGAGGCCTCGTCAATAAAAACGATTTTGAGGGCTAGTTCACAACCTTTCGTCAGTTTAACTGGGATTTCTATCTCTCTCTATTCTCTCTCTTATACTCTTGCACACATAGAGTATTCTTGGAACACTAGCATTCAAGGAAGGAAAATAAAGGAAGGACAAGGAAGGTAAAGATCAAGTAAGGAAGAGTTGGATCATGCAGCTGAAACGAGATAACTTGCAGGTATCGAGTTGCATGTATGATTTCCTTGCTAGTTTTGGCATGCATGGTACATGAATGTTTTTATTTGGTTCTCTTGTTGTTGCTGGCATGGGTTTTTCTATGTGTGACAGTGGTTTTCACTTTCCTTGGATAGCCATGGTGTGATGGGGTTATTTTACTTGGTTGAGATGGATTGCTAGATCGTTTTGAAATTGAGTGGGGTGGTCTCAGGAAAATTCCCAAAGGCCTAGGAATTCCTTGTCTGGTAAATGGCGAGATACACGGTAAACCCTGAGAGTGGAGATGGAAAAATTCCTCACTGTTTAGATGGAGAGATCTAGAGGCATCCATGCTTGTTGAGGGCCTAGTGATCCCTTACCCAATATATGGTGGGATTGCGGTAAAGCTTGTAGTGTATGTTTATTGTTTAGGAGTCCCTTAACTGATAATGGCAGGATACACGATAAAGCCTATTTGTATAGATGAGGGTTTTGGGCCTAGGAATCCATTGACTAGTAATGCTGGGATACACGGTAAAGGCTTAGAAGCCCTAGTTGGTTCTGTTTTTAGTCCCACATTCATGCTTGGAATATGGCAAGGGGGTGATTGACCGAAAGAAAGATTTGTTTCAGCCCAATCCATGGTTGGGTGCTACACGGAAGTCCCTGATTTGGTTGGCTTTTTCATATGTTAATAAGAGCTCTTTTTCCCTTGTAATTTATGAGTAAATGTGCTTGTTATTATGTGGCTTTGATGGTTGTTCTATTATTGTTATTATTCTGGTTATATGTTGGTTATAAACATGGTTTATAACATACTTTAGTTATGGCTCTGATCATGTTTTGAGTAGTAAAGGAATGCTTAATGAATGCATGACCTGATAGATGATATTGCCACTATTATGGGAGGGCATCAGACCTTATTGACGATTCTCAAATAAGTATGAGACCCCTATGTCTAGATGTATAATTATGACCTGTAGATTACATGTTCATGATGTGTTTGACATTATTTTGTCATGGTCAAGCCTGGTTAGGTCAAGTTCTTATCTAAGTTTGTATGGAAGGATTTGTCCTTGTGCATTTATCATTTCTTAGAGTTTCATTAAGTTATGAGCAGTGGTATGGAGACTAGCCCTTAAAAAGTGCCTCAGATCTCATGGTCGCAGACATAGAACTAGGTGAAAAACATTGCAGTCACTCCCTTGCAGACTTGTGCATGCGACTGGAGGCCTACAGTTGCATGGATGTAGTGTTGTGCCAATGTTTGGGAGTCCAAGTCACTGAAAAGAGGTTTAACTCAAGGATTGGGCAACTAGAAGGGTGGTTTAGCCCTTGGGGTCTTATAGCACCTGATGGAAGTCAATAAGGTTTTGGTTTTTCGATTCCACTTCCTTAAGGTGATCTAGGAGGTTGAGTCAAATCATAGTAACTCTTCATGAGATATTTACCCCGGTGGGCTGGTAAGCTTGGGTAAGTGTGGGAGGAGGGCATTACATTTTCTCCACCACTCATAGATTTAATAGGATAAAGATGAAAAAGTAGAATATATAGTCGAAAAATAGGGAAATCCTTTATATACCCTTACCTTCCCACTTGTGGTATCATAGCCCCTATAGGAACTCATAGTCTGTTGGCGTTGGTCATCATCATTTTGTTAACTTCAAAAGTAAAATATTTACAATCCTTAAATACCATGGTATATCTAACCCATGGTGGTAAATATATTACTAAATAAAAATATCCATGCATATACTTAAATCAATTTAATTACAAATTTTCCAAGGAGATAATTTGGGATGTTACATCATTCCTTCAACAAAAGATCAAATGCATTTAAAAATCAATAAAAAAAATATAAAAAAGTGAAAACTATGCACTCTTGAGTGGGGTTTATGGTAAAGTTGTGTCCACAAATTCCTAATTCCCATGAGAAATTGTCTCAACCATATTGAAATGGTACAAATGAGACCTAAATTAAGGAAAATGTATAAGAAGAAATATGATACTAGAGTTATCAGCTGATTCAAAGCAATTAAATCTTTTATCATTATGATTTTATAAACATAATTTCCCAAAAAAATCCATTTTTAGTTGTTTTTATCTCCCATTTTTTGAGATAGATGCCTAAGAGACACACCTTGTCTTCCTACTTCCTATAGGTAGTAGAGCATCTTAGGTAGAGCAATCTTGAGCAGGGTAGGAGAGGACAAATATAGACATTAGTTATAGGTGATGCTAGTAGTAAATATATGTAATCATCTATGTACTATTGTTTATACCTAATGCAATATATATCTCTCTTCTTTCCCTTTCCTAGGTAATAAGTACTTGTATTTGATTATCATCTTTCAGTTTCTAGTGTTGGTACTAACATTCCTAATTTTAGTTAGTATGTTGGTTATTTCATAATTCAATTACTATTTCCATATTGTTTTAAAGAGGGTGACTTGTTCCATGTGTGCAAGTATGAATTCCAAGAACATTCAAGGGGATTGGAATGATGATAGTTTGTGCAATTCATTCCAACCTTCAATTTAACTATTTAATTCCTCTAACTACTTGGTAGTTATTCTTGAATTATTGTAATCTAATTTAGGAAAATGTTATGTAACCATATCACAAAACATAAGAAAATATAGATCAATGACTTGAAAACAAGCCTCTTTGAGGGGGAAACCTCTTTTAAAATGAACAATTCTTGGATGATTCAAATGACAAGACCTCCTTGGTATAAATAAGAGCCTAAGCGGTTAAAATATAATTAGGGCCTACATAAAAATAATAATGTAAGGGGACAAAAATAACAATAATGGGCTTCATCAATATGGGGGCTACACTAGTATTATAGGGACCTAACATGCCCCTCTCCTTCAAAAAAGTGGTGTACTCAACGCTTGAGAAGTTCTGGAAGCTTCTGAGTAAAATACTCATCTTCTCTTGTGGAGTCTTCAATAGGTAAGTTCTTCCACTTAAAGAGATACTCTGAAATTGATTTTTTTAGTAGTGGTGAAATTCTTTTTTCTATGATTGCTTCCAGATCCAATATGATTTTTCCTTCCTCATCAAGTTATAGTAAATATAGTTTGAACTAAAATCTTTTTACCTATAAGCAATTTTCTAATACAACCTTAATCTCATCCTTTGTTTATCCTTTGTTGCATCCCTTCTCATCCTTTGTTTATCCTTTGTTGCATCCCTTCTCAGTGCAAGAGCCTTAAATTAATTCACAAAGATCGATATTTTTGAGTCTATGTTATAGAGAAGATTAATAAATTTTGATAGGATGAGGAATTTCTAGGAAAATTTGAAATCATGGGTGTGAAGCATGCGAGCAAAAATTTGTTGTTGTGGATGCAAGCCACTTCTACACATGGAGAGTGTATAGTTTTTGTGGTGAAAAACAATTGCGGGATTACGTGGCTCGCTTAATTTCCATAAAATATGTTGTAAGTTTTGAATGCTGTGACGTGGCTATGAGAATGAGAAATTAAGCGACCTTTCTCACATGGGTTGATTCTCTGATCAAAGTTTTAAATGTTCGATGGAGACCTCTTAAACAATGTTTACATTTGGTGATTGAGGGTGCCTAAAACATCTCATACATATGCCTGGTTCAAAACTTCCCACAACCATGTTCAGTTTCATTATTGGTGAATGGAACAACACATAGCTAGTCACCAAGTTAAGTGTCAGTAATGGAGCACTTGGGTGTTAAATTAATTACACATGTTGTTGATCTACAACAAAGCACCCAAATGCATATAGCCATATTAGGAAAAGCTCTTAGTTATAATATTCAAATGTCGAGTGCTACAGGTCAAGAAATAACTTTAAAACGCTAAGATGTAGTAGTCACTGCCAAATATATGGAACTAACGTTGTTTGCATACAATTGCTCGATTACAGAAAGGCAACTCGACTTGCAAGGTGTCAAGGGAGAAATTGACACATCACAGGGTATGCTCAATGTGTCGGTTCGGTTGCAATCCACTTCTGTTTTTATTGATAACGCTAAAGTTTCCTAGAAAAAATGGTGGGTGGAAAACCACATCTCAGGAGTTAGTAGCCAAGGACTTGCATATAGTTGAATGGAATTTTCGGCATATCTTATATGGGGTGTTTTTGTTCCTTATTTTTACTTTCTGTGATTTTATAGGCTTTTGCAGCTTGACTCAGAGTTGCAAATACACATAACAGAGACAACTTCAATCAAAATCAAACAAAGTGTCATATTCATACAATCCTTTACAAAGATTCATGGCAGTTTAAACAATGGTTTAATTTGAAGAAGTAAGTCCACAGTGTGTATTTTTGACACATAGTGGATTGCTTTCATGGACAGAATTTTAAATAGTTGGTGACTGGTGTAGCCATGGCTGAATTGATGCAATAAGGAAGAAGCCCTCAAAACAAAAGAGATTGCATAAAATAAGTTTGAAGTTTAAGATTTTGCAGGTGCTCAAAAGTATGTATATTTAAGACTCAACAACTCTTTCCTGCGCTTGAAAATATTTCCCGGATGGTTGTTGTCTGTGATGTGTACTGCGTTTCTCGAGAAAATACAGATGGATATGATATGGATTGGTAAGGGATCCTGTAGTTGGAAGCGACAACAAATGATTCTATAATTAAAAAGCAGTATATAAAGCTTAAGAACAAATTTTGTGGGGCAGAGGCAACTTTAAAGGTCTTTGGAGAAGCCATGGCAGTCCTATCAGATCGGATAAACCATATGTTACATGATAAAAAGAGGAGAGTTGTGAATGCCACAAATAATCACTTTTATGGAATGCCACAACACACACAACCAAGTGCCTAAATGCACCAAGAAACACTGGTCCAACTTTCTGGAATGTATGTCCCTTTTGTATAATAAAGTACTAGTACATGATGACAAGTGAAGATAAATACCTTCTCTGCCAAAATTTCCAGAGGCCGTTTATTGCCAAGAAATTCTTTTCGCTCCAGGTAGTGGAGCAAACACAACAGACGTAATTTGAGCAAACAATCTGGGTAAGTGCACAAGTGACAGTGACTTTTAAAACCAGGGTATCTAGCAACAAGATTCATATGGAGGTTCAAATATTATTGTGGATTGGTAAAGAGTTGTTATGGACCCGATCCTGGAAATAAAGACCAGTTTTCATTTGATTTCCTTTATAAAGAAATATGTAGTAATTTAGATTGATGGTTGGCCTGATCTCTTCATCAACTTTTCAAATCATGATAAATGGGACAGAAAGAATCTAGTAACTTTGGAACCTTCATATTGAAAAGTTAGTAATGGAGTTGATTTCCAGCATAAACAAATTGTCTTGAGGAAGAAGTTAGATCTAATTCTAAAAGTCCTTTAAGCCCATACTGAGTTTCACATATCGTAGTGAATAATAAGAAGTGTTGTAGTTATAAGATAAATTTGCTATTGTTTACAAGGGAAAGGCTCTATCTTTTCAAAATCATTGAAGAAATGGTCATTGATTCTTGTTCCCAATTAAAGGTTTTTGAGACTTCAGGTCACTTCTATACTTGAAAATGACAGCAGTTGGAGGCAGAGGAATCAAGGTTTTCATCAATACCTGAGGCAAACATCTTGTTTATGAATAAGCAGTTTTGAATTTAGTCAAATATAGTGTTCATAAAGAGTTTTATATGCAGGTTCCCAAACTTAAGTGAATGAGTTTACACTGTACAGATAGCGAGCATACAATACGCTAAATTTTAAAACTATGGAGATTTGTTCTTCATTGGATAAATCATTCATTCGCAGTGAAACTTGTTACTTCTAAACATATTTGTGAGGATATTATGTGTGGAAAAACATGAAAATGTATTCTAAATAGATTTAGATTTGACCATTGAAAAAAATCTCTTGAATGTTACATAGGTAAAAACAAACTCCAGTTTCGTACTGGGTAGTTGAAAATATCTTATCAGAATATTAGCAGTGATGAGACACCTAGCACCAGAAATATAAGATTTCTAGAAGAGAAATCAATGGTTAGATATTTCAGTCAAAGACAAACGAAAAGAATCCCAAATTTTAAGGCAAAGATAAGCAGTCAAAATATGAGATGTGATTTAATGAGTAAGCATAGTATTGCAAGGCAGAGGATCAGCAGAATAAAATTTATTTTCAGATTTAAATACTTTAAAGACATATTTGAAACATAAGATCAACAATCAAAGGGAAGATTTTACTTTGTGGAGAATCAACAGGCATAGTAGAAGAGCAGTTAGCAGCTCTTAGGGAGTATTCAATAGTTTCAGATTTCAACGAGGTAGACCCAGATTTCAAGCAACAGTTAGGTACAAAGGTACAAATGAATAGTTTCAGATTTCAACGATGTACACCCAGATTTCAAGCAACAGTTAGGTACAAAGGTACAAATGACAAGCAGGAGGTCATTCCAAATCCAAGGTAGTTGAGTTCAAAAACCTCAATAGTCGAGGCATCATTCCAAATCCAAATTTGTTTCATTTTTAGAGATTTTAATTAATTTTTATTCCTAAAGTTTAGTTTTCTGTTCTTCAGAATTAGAAATAGTTTGTTGATTATAATGTTGTTCTTAAGAATTAGAAATAGTTTGTTGATTATAATGTTCTATATATTGTATCATTTGTAATGTAAAAGGGTTGGATTTTGATGCCAAAACTCTGCCCTTTTTGTAAATACTTCTATTGCAGAATTTTTAATTAAGTATTTATGACTCGAGTTCATGACAACATCTATTTCTTATGTATGTCTTTTCCAGTGCTTCATAATTTGTTTCTGCATATGTTTGAGGTAATATAGAAGCACTAGGTTGAGTATCAACAACCACTTATACATCAAATCATAGATCTAGCCATTGTGCTTCATAGCTTGTTTTCCAGTGATAGTGACAAATATTAAAAAGCCTTGTAACACTTGAGGGAGCCTCCTCTGGTTCAAGGGCCAACGTGAACCTAAATTTTGGTCGAGTTGGTTTCTAGGCACAATTTTGCAACCAAGAACGTCCTTCGATAAATGAAACAACATGATAGACATCGGATGATATCCATAAACCACCATAAATGCGGTCATTTTTGTTGTGGTTTGGAAGGAAGTGTTACACCACCATTTTTCCAAGGGTAACCACTTGATGATCCATTGCGTTTGTTTATTAGATACATAACAATGAAGATATTCTTCCAAACATTTGTTCATTATCTCAGTTTTCCCATCAGATTGAGGATGATATGATGAACTATGAGATAATTGAGTACGAAGATAAACAAATACTTCTGTCCAAAAATTTCCAATGAAAATGAGGTCTCTATCACTTACAATAATATTTGGGTTTCAATGTATATTTTGAATTGAAAGGATGAGATAGTGCACAAAAGTGTGCATACATAGTAAGTCTATCAACTACCACCACGATGACACTCTTTCCTTTAGAGTTTGGTAGAATTATGATAAAATATATGGAGACATCTTCCCAAAGCTAACTTCTAATAGCTAATGGTTGTAAAAAACCTAGGAGATTGATTGTCTCAATTTTATTTTGTTGACAAACCAAACATTCTACCAAAAACTTTTGAATATTAGATTTAAGTCCACCCAAAAAAAATTCCTTCTTAACCTTGTGATAATTTTTTAGAAATCATTAGTGCCTTCCTATAGGGGAGGTGTACAATTACAAAAGAACCATTTTTTTAATTTGGGAGTTCTTATATAGATATAAGCGATATTTGTATCACAATGAATTATTTTTCCAAATAAATGAATTAGATGCATTGGGATCTTGCTGCAAATTTTGAATGAGTGTCCATACCTCTTCATAATTCTTCCATTCATCCCTTGCTTCAGTTATCCAATCAAGTTGGCTAATAGAAATGGCACAGAGCAAGGCTTCCACATCCTCATCCCTTCTTGAAAGTGCAACTGTAACAAAATTTTTCTTCCCCTTTTTGTAGATGATTTCAAATTATTAACCCAACATCTTTCTGACCCTTTTTTGCTTCTCTTCAGAAGATAATCTTTGTTTCAAAAAGTATTTAAGACTATCATGATCTATTTTTATTTTGAAGTGTCTTCCCATTAGGTAAGGGCACCATTTCTTTAGTGCATGTAGTATTGCCAACATTTCCTTCTCATAAATAGTTTTTTGTAAATATTTTCCCTTAATTGGATGACTTTCAAAAGCAATGAGTATTCTTTCTTGCATTAAAACAACAACAATGACATTTCCTAAGGTATTACAGTCCATAATAAAGGATTTTGTGAAGTCTTATGTAGCTAATATCAGAGCTCGACACATTGCCTCTTTAAGATGTTCAAAGGCCTTAATTGCTTTTGGAGTCCTAAAATGCATCTTTCTTTAGTAACATTGTTATAGGTGTTGCTATCTTCCCATAATTCTTAACAATTTTGTAATAATATTTGTCAACTCGAGAAATCCTCGAAGATGCCTTAAGATTGTGGGGATTTTCCATTCCTTGATGGATTTAGTTTTGTTAGGTATTTCGTAACACCCTCATGGGAACAATATGACCCAAATATTCCACTTCCTATACTCCATAGAAACATTTGGAAAATTTTTCATACAATTGTTTCTCCTCCAATAGTTTGAGCACCTTGTCAATATGTTGAACATGATCTTTCCAAGACTTGCTATAGATTAATATATCATCAAAAAATACTAACACCAATTTTCTAAGGAAGGGTTTGAAAGTGGAATTCATCAAACCTTGAAATGTGGAAGGTGCATTAGTAAGGTCAAAAGGCATGACCAAAAGCTCATAATGACCTTCATGAGTTCTAAATGTTTTTTTTTTGGAATGTCTTCTGTCTTCATTCTAATTTGATGATATCCTGAATGAAGATCCAGCTTTGTGAAGTAAATTTCTCCATGTGGTTCATCCAACGATTCATCAATGACAGGAATGGGAAACTTATCTTTAATAGTGAGCTTGTTGAGCTCTCTATAATTTGGACACATATGCCATGATCCATCCTTCTTATGCACCAATACTACTAGAGAAGAGAAATAACTTTGAATAGGTTGAATTATACTTGCCTCAAGCATTTTTGCAACCATACATTAAATTTCAATCTTTTGGGAATAAGGGTATCCATAAGGTCTAATGTTCTGAGAAATACTTCCTAGAATCAAGTGAATACCATGATCATGATCGCAAATAGGTGGGAGACCTTTGGGAGTCTCAAATACCTTGCAATGATTGTTAAGGACTCTATGGATATCTAAAGAAATGGATGACTTAGATGTTTGAACATCTAGTGAACATAATTGTGCAATTACCCCCGGTTGTTCCTTCTTCAAAAGTTTTTTCATGCCATTAAATCTAATTATATTCCTAGGTTTACCCGTGATACCCCTTAATTCAATTTCCTTTCCTTCCAAGAAAAAATTCAATAAATTTTCATAAAAATTAAAATTTATCGTCCCCAAGGATTGTAACCATTGGACTTCTAATACAACATCTACACCACCCATTAGAATGAGAAGCATTGTGATGGTCAATACATATCCCCCATGGTTAGATTGATATTATGGAACTTCCCTTAGAAATTTATAGTTCCTCCATTTGCAGCCATCACTTAAAACTCTGGTGTTGGGTATAGAAAGCAATCCAAATCCTTCGATATATTATAATGAATAAAATTAAGAGTACTATCTAAATCAATCAACACTATTACCTTTTTCTTCTTTATATATCCTTCTATCTTCAGAGTTTGAGGAGTGGTAATTCCCGGCAATGCATTACAAGATATGTTCAAATTCATTTCTTCTTTTTCATCCCCTGGGGTTGGTTCATAGTGTATATCTTCTTATTTGATTTTTCTTGTTCCTCTTCTTCCTCCTCTTCACAATCTATGTAAAATAATTTTTTCTCATCACACTTATGACCTTTAGTGTATTTTTTTATCACAACTATAACAAATCCCTTTTGCTCCTTTTCCCTCAAATTGTTGTGGTGTCAACCTTGTAGGTTGTGGGAAGCTAGGAATAAAATCACTTCCATCTTTATAGTTATGAGTGGTTTACCTCCTTATTTCCATAATTTTTCTTTCAACTTTTCTTTCCATGCTGAATTCATTCTCTAATGACTTAGATTCCCATAGGCTAACCTCATGTTGGATGCTATCTTTTAAAGTCCCTAAGAAGACATGAATCAGATGCTCCTCTGGAATATTAGTTACCTGGATATTCAATATTTGGAAGTCCTCAATGTGCTCCCCAATTGAACCCTTTTATTTGAGGTTTATCATTTTGCTAAAGAAGGTATTTCTTTTTGTATCCTCATAATGTGCTATAAATTCCTACGTAAAACTTATGCAAGTGACTAGTGATTTACAAGAACAAATCCATCAATACCATGCAAATTATTTGGGTTCTAAATATAAATATGCAATGCATACCTTTTTTATCTATTGCACATCATGTAGATCAAAGAAATGCTCCATCTGTGGTATCTTGCATGTTACCGAATCCTTGTCATCAAACTTCCTCATATCCATACTTGGAATGTGATTAGTCTTCAACCCATTATTGGAGTCTCTAAAATCATAATTCATATTCCGTTTTTCCTCATCCTTATTTTCTTGGAATACCTTGTCACCACTAGGAATCGTTTCTTGCAAAAAAATTTGAACCTTCCTTTAACCCTTCCATCTTGACATTCATCATTCATTCCATGTCTACTTTTAAACCATCATTCAAAACTATCATGCCCATTTTTATTTTGGCTTCTAAACTGTCCATGTCCCACTTTAAACCATCCATATTAACATTCATCATCGCTTCTAATTCATTTTTGGTTACTCTTTGCAAGAGTGAAATTTGTTGCACTTGGTCTCATAATTTTGATATATCATGTTACATTTCTTCCTCTTCTTCATGCATCATACTAGATATTTCTATTGCCTTCTTGGGTGTATCCATTTTTTTTGTTTTGAGGCATCTTGGAACCAAATAATGATATATATGCTTCAATATTCCCTTTGAATCACTTCAAACTGTTTTTTCAAGCAAAAGTTATGCAAATTTAAAAAATACACAGTTTTTTCTTGCTTTTAGGAGCTCGATACTGAAACTATTATATATCTGTAATTTCCATCTCCAATGGTCTGAAATTGTGTCCTAAAGTATTAATCTATGTATTATTTGCAACCTCACTAGTTAGAACAAGATTGAATTCTTTAAGATGAATTTATGCCAAATCTCCCATGATAACCTGATTATGCACTTGTTCAATAGAGTAAATTTGTATGGTATGCCATGTGTCACTATTGAAAATCATTTAGAAAAATCTATAGTATGTGAAAATTTTGTCACTTTTTGTGAAATTAAAATTCGATGCTCAAAGAGAAAGTTATGACGATTTTTCCCAGAACACCTATTTGAGACTAAATTCTGGATCATGCAAAAACCCTAACTTCCTTCGAGCATATCTCTAGAAATACAGTGAACCAAGGTATGAAATTTTTACACGATGTTCATAAAGATTTATAATCTATGTGGCTGGAGTTTTAGGTTCTGGATACTTGTAGAAAAAAAATTATAGCGAAAATGTAAAGATGACCTATTTGAAGCAACGAAACCCTAGGATCTAGAGCTTTGATACCAAATGTTATGTAACTAGATCACAAAACAAAAGAAAAGATAGATCAACGACTTGAAACTAAGCCTCTTCATGGGGGCAACCTAATTTTACATCACATAAATAAATAATTATTGGACGATTCAAATGACAAGACCTTCTTGGTATAAATAAGAGTCTAAGGGGTCAAAATATAATTAGGGCCCACATAACAAGAATAATGTATGGGAACAATAACAACAATAGTGGGCTTCTATGGTGCACAACAATAATAATATGGGGGCTACACCAGTATTATAGGGACCGAACATAAAAATATAACATTATCTTTAAAATTTTCAATCAATTGTGAGTCACTCTGGTCATAGGATAGATAATATTTATTTGCAATAGAGCTAATGACCCCATTATGGAATAAACCTTATAGTTATTCTTTAGGAGTTTTCTTGTTGTTTTTTGGCTTGATTTTGATTTCTCTAGTAATTCTTCAACCTATTTGTTTTCTTGTATTCTAATAGGTCTAGTTTCAAGGGTCTTTTTATAGATTGTTTATTTTTATTTTCCTTATAATTGAATCCACTTGCTTATTTCCTTTAGGAACATATTGATCACTTACTTGATTCCCTTGTGAAAGATGTGAGTACTCCCACCTTGCCTTCATAGAAGGAGAGAGTGCCTTCTAGGAAGAACTTTTTCTCACCTTTAACTATATTTCTCCTAATTTTCCTTAGCATTCTTGGTGGTTCTCATTTTAGAGTAATTTTTTACATCCATTAGCAATCACATTCATGTTTAATTAGTTGCATCTTGCATTATCATCTCATAAATAAAATTAAATTCTAAGTTTCTTATATTTTCATTTCTTGCTTGCTTATTTTTGAAGTTCTTTTAAGTTCCATTTTCTCAAGGCTAGTTATTAAGCAGGATCTACATTATAATATTTTGAACAATAAAATAAAATTGAATTTGAACTGCTTTATTTTTCATCAAAAGCACATTTATAAATTTGTCCATGCTTTTAAACTAAAATCATTGAAGAATATGTGCATATTTAAATTTCCAATGTTCTTACAAGTTTGGTTCTACAAGAGTCAATAAGATCACTTGCACAATCATAACTCCTGAGTAATCAACACCTCTAAAATAAATTCTTAACTTAAAATCAACTAGAATTTTTATTTCTAGAGAACTAGTATAATGTAGGTTATAGTGCCTTGGGATAAGTTTGGAGAGTGAATTCTCCAAGGAAACACGATTGAGACTAGAATTTCTTAAAGAGTATAAAATCTAGCAATGACATGGATCACTTTATAGGGAAGCAACTCTAATACACGTGTCAACTATGAGATTGTATTAGGAAAAGTGGAGGTGATTTGATCTCTTTTGATTTTCATAGTGTCAGTTAGATAGTTCGTGTATGCAGACTTCTTGAGGTGCTAGGTCCTCTATGGAAAATCACTTGTAAAGGTTTTATGATTTGTTTCCTTGCATATACATGTGATTCTAGCCTATTGTTGTTTCTCTTGGTCACCAATTCTGAATGGATATCCTTAGTGGTGATTGATAGGTTTTCACATGGGTTTATGTGAGAGGGAAGGGCTCACTGTACCTTGGAAAAACTCATAATTGTCATTACAAATTCCCTTGGAAGGTTCATATCTTCAACGCCCCCAAGGGAAGAACCTATTGAGAAAGATATTTTAGTTGAGGTATTTGAAAGGGATTTGAACAATCACATGTGGATCCCTAGGAGCACTCCATCTCCTCATTTATAGGATGATCATGGTGCCTTTAGGTATAGGATCTTACTAATCCAACTCGTGAAAATTCCAACCCTCCCCTCATTGAACCTCTTATTCATATTCCCTTGCATTCTTGAGATTTTGAGTATCCAAGTAATATTCTTAACCCATTTCTTTAGTAATCCATAATGGAAAACTTCATAAATACTCTGATATTATAGGATTTGATACCCATCACATTAGCTATATTTGGTAGAGGATTTAACCCTCGTATTAAAAATAATTCTCCTATAAGCACCATATCTACCATCATGGGGAAATTAAGTGAAGGTCTAGTAACTCACGTGTCAATCTCCAATAGTGGCATGAGATCAAAACCCTCTACATCATATGATGGGAGAGTTTTTTCATTTGGGATGTAATATATTTTATATAGTACAAGGCCACTCATTCCTCCTTCTATCATGTCAACTGAAATTCATTCTACTCCCTACTTTTGTTTCCTTTCTTTCCATTCGAAAGTGGACACATCCCTATGGACGTTCCTTCATTGGGAAGAGGAGTCTTTTTCTCTTCTAAAATTCATAGAGGGGGTGATGCATTCCAAGGATGGGAGAATTTTATTATTGGAGCATGTTACTCAGGGATTTAGATGAGAAATAAAGCTTTCCTTTCTTTTAGGAACATAATAAGTGAAAATTTTCTACCCTCATCTATGTCGATCAAGAGAATCCCATTTTAGTGATTTGTGAGTATGATGAATGGGGGGTTTCCTCCATATGTCCAAGTCTATCATAGCTTTAATAAAAATCATGGATATTAGATGAAACTCCTTATGTACCTTTCACGGGTTACATGCGAAGAAACTATTTCATGAGTACTATCCAAATACAAGGACAAAATCCTTAGGGTTGAAACTTTGTTACTTAAATGAAAATTCTATTTTTGGAAAATTCTATTTTTTCTTGATTTATGAAGGCTTACTAATGAGTCAATGCTTCATACTTTGACTTGGCCTTTGATCCCAGCCAATATCCCATCATATATTCTGAAATTTGAAGGGAAGGATTGTGAAGAATTAGGAGATAACATGACAATGTTCTATCTTTGGTGCTTGTTAAACTCATTATCAATGACTCCATCATATTTAGGATTTTCCAATGCACCCTTAGAGGGGTAGAAACAAAGTGGTACATTGAGCTTAAAGGAGAATCATTCAACACCTATCCTACCTTGAATATGGTATTTTAAAATCATTTTTAGTTAACCTTTCCATATGAGTTGGGAATTGAGATCTTATCTATATTTCCACAAGATAATGCTATTCATACATATAGCAACATCTAAGAGTGGTAGAAAAGATGCTAAATGATTAAGGCTCACATTCATGAACAATTTCTATTGAAATGGTTCTTGAAATCTTTATTATATTACATGTCAAAAGATGTCACTCTCTAAAGACTAATGATTGAGGAGGATGTCATTTCTAGAGCCAAACCATTAGGTTTGTTTCATTCTAAGTATAGGGTTATGTATGTGATTTTTCCTAATTCACCAGGGCCTAAAACTAACCCTACTAAACTAAGGCATGGATTGCACACTGATGTTGTGGTTGGTTTTATAGAAAATGTTGTATCTACCAAAAAATACATAACCTACCGCTTCAACGTTTGCCCCATTTCGAACCTTTAATATGCACATAGTGCAATAATCAAATACTAAGGGTAACCAAGAACTTGTGGGAAAAAATAAAAATGACAACAAGAAAGGAGTTAGAGAGAATAATGTGAAATATAATAACAATGTTGATGGGGGTAAAAACTAGGAAAATAAGGTCAAAATCCTTTGCAAGCTTTGTGAGGAGGATCATCTTACCCATCAATTCCCAAATCTCAATGAGGCCTAATGATTGTTGGCACAATGGGATGCTTGATGAAAAGAAGCTATGTTAAATAACCATTTCCCTCCTCATATCCAACAAATGGTCATTGGATACCACAATAATTCGGTACCTCCACAAGGAAGCAACTAGGGGCCACTTAGTTAGGGTGTACCATGAAAAATGTCTCTACGTTTGAGAGAGAAATTAACATCCAAATCAGGGCTCACAATTACGATGAATTTGAGTCTAGGTATAAAACAAAAGAATCCTCCTCATTTGAACCATTTAATCCTCTTTACATAGAGAAGCTAGTGGGAAAATATATATCAAACATCTCTAAGGGAGTGATTAAGCAATTGATTTATAACCCCAATGCCTGGGTAGTGCATAATTTCTTGATTATGGAAGCGATGGCCTAGGCCTTGTGCATTATTTATCTTTAAAGGTACTTTATTGCTATCCTATGCAATGTAAGGAATTGCTTTAAGATAAGAACTATTAATCCAATATATTTTTTGTTTGCTACATTTGACTTGGACAATGTGAAGCCTTAATTTCCTACCTATGCCACTTCCACAATTCAGGTGTTGTATAACAAGACTAACAACTTTAGGACATTAGTAGATGAAGGTGATATAGATTCTTTCAGCTACCAAAATTAACCAAGATATTTTACTTCTGTGATGTTAGCATAATTTCATGTGAAAGAAAATGAAAAAACACATGTGCATACTTTAAAGAAGAGGAAACATAACGAAAACCATAAAATCAAATAACACACACTACTTGATAACATAGTTCACCCATTGTGGGCTATGTATCTGGGCCCGATGTCAAGAGTGGGGCGGTCACTTCATTAATTGTTGCAAGATGATGATGAATGCATGATGTGTTCTTTGTCAATGCTAGGGAAAACTCCCTTAACTAGAGTGGTATGTATCTCCATGAGACATTCTCCTATAATAAATCTCACTCATAAAAGATCTCCATAAACATGAAAAAATATCAAACTCTCACACAAGGTGGCAAACAAGGATCCTCCAACATAGTAGAAAACAAGGATCTCAACATCAAAGCATCATCTCAGCAAAAATCAAAAGAAAACATGGCATCAATGCATCATATACCTCCACATTTGGGGACGCCTTGAAAATGCACAAATATGCTAAAGAAACAGATTACATGGTTGAATTCCAAGCAACAAATCATGAAATATGACTATAAACTTGACCCATTTCTGACTCGGTCAATTTTGGGCTCCCCAGGAATCTTAAAGATTCCTCAAAATATTTTGTTCTTTCGGCTGACTAAAATTTGGATTTGAGATGAAGGAACTAATCATGCCACCATGTTCCTTGTGGAAAATTGGTTCAAATGAGTATAAACTTGACATATTTCTGACATCTTCAAAATTATGCCCTTAGGGAATCTTAAAGATTCCTCATAGAGAATATTGTTTGAAATATTACCTAAGATATGCTCTAACAATATTCCTAGAATATTCTTGAGATTCATGTCTTCATTGGCATGCTTGCACCCTCATCTCTCATGTATTCTCCATGGTTCCCTTTGAACCATTTGAATGACATTTTATTGCAAAGTGTGAGGGTGAATAAGAGAAAGTGTGTTGTTGGCACAATGGTTAGCATAGTCATATTAATTTAAATGTTTTTGGGGATGTTTTGGGTTCAAAAAACCATGGACTCTTAATTTTGTTTTATCAATTGTGGTTTTAATATAGTTTTCAAACCATATAATATATGGAAATTGTATGTCCATATTGTAACGACTCCCAAAACCATGAGAATAAGACAAAAATAGAGGTTGCACCATGCCAAGGCCATTTGGGCCTAATTTGAGGTGCCGTGTGGCACCATGTGATTGTGCCATGTGGTAGACTCTCATTGATCTACATCATTTTCCACCTACTTACCATGTGTCGACTTGTGATGTTGCCATGTCACCTGCTTGTGGGCCCACTTAGTTCGGTGACTGGGCTACCATATTAGATTTGTGGGTCCCACTAGGCCTTATGAATTTGATGCCACATGTCATCTATATAGCCTTCTACGTGGAAAAATCTTTACTTTGACTTTGAGTTTTTCCCAGTTTCTTTGAAACTTTGTCTGAGCATAACTTTCGCATATGAACTCGAATTGAGGCACCCTTTATGTCGTTGGAATTAAGAAGACGAGCTCTATGTTTTTGTTTTTGTTTTGATGAAATCTAAAGACTTTGATTTTTGAGCATTTTTGGAGTCACCTAGATCATTCCTCCCCACTGAGGAGCTTTTGGTCCTCTAAAAGCATAAACAAAATCTGCAATTTTTTGTACTCCCTCGTATGCATAACAAGTGCCTTGACATGTCACACTTCCTTCTTCTTCACCTTTGTACTTTAGAGCCATAAGTGATGCACCGAAACTTGTATCTTATACAAACCTATAGTACATCTTGCAAAATACATGTTCAATTACATGACCTATCGTGACCCAAGAGAATCCCCATACTTGCCAAGAGTTTATAACACACTCTTTTGGTCAAGTTTACATCAAATCATAACATAAACCAATACCCAAGCTATCAACTTAAAGGGCCAAAAAATTGCCATGTTTCTTTCATAAGTGATGGTAAACACTTCATCACTTTACAATCATTTCAGAACATGTGACTTACAAAATGTGGCCATGATCAACTACTTAAAAATGTTACCCATCACTTACCTAACCAGGTTGATGGGATCTCTTCCTATAGATGGATTTCTTGTTGATTTTCTTCATTGACAAGTTCCTTTTCATGTTCTTTCTGGTCCTTTGGTCGCTGCTCTGGATGGAGCTCCCAACATGTGGCTCTCTGATGTCAATGCTTGTTAAAATGGCTACAAAAATTCTTCTTCCTCCAAACTTGTCTGACCTTCTTCCTTTTCTGATGTGGAAAAGGTTTCTCATGTCTTATCTTTTTCCTTGCTTTCATTCTCTTCGAGCACTTGGCAACCATATGGTTATACAAGCCACAAAACTATATGGTTTTCTATGCCACAATTTTTTTCACTATTACTAATTTGATTGTAATTAGAATGAACTTTAGAATACTGAGACTTTTTAAACCTTGCTTTGGCTCTCTCTTTGGAATGCTCACTTCCATTTGTAAATGACCTACAATCACGATCATTGGAGGGTTGTGAGGTACTCTCAACATCCTTCATTTCCCCAGACTTGTCACATGAATATTCTCCTATTTCTTCCTTTCTGACATAGCCCAATCCTGCATGTCATGGTAATTCCACCACTCGAATGGGATTCACCATGCCTTTCCCATTAGCTCCTAGGCCCTTGCCTTCATAACCCACCTTCTTCATTAATATTGAACTAATGCCTATAGTGCGCTTTTAAAAAACGGCCAAATCATCATCATCATGTGAAAATGAAACTAAAGAATTACCAACATTGTTTACCTCTGAAGCAGGTTATGATGGCTTCTCTAAGCCTTCGTTGTTCTTCAACGTTTCCAAGGCCTCTTCCATGGCTCGTAATTGAAGCTAAAATCTTTGATTGACCTCTATTGATTCTTGTAGAAGTCTCCACAATTCAACATTCTATGATTGAAGGCTCTGATTGATCTCATCATTTGCATGATGAGAAGAATATGAAGAAGAATATTCACCTAAATATGGAGATGGAGCATTATCCTCTGCTATCTCTTTATCTTGTTCCTCTTTTACCATTTTCTCCTCATAACGCGCATACATTATATCTACCATGTTTTCTATCCCGTAGAAGGAATCATAGAGATGTTTGTGATCCTCCATTTTCTTTTCTTGTTGCACGTTTAATAATTGGTTATCATTCACACTCGCAATTCACATGAGCAAGAGGACTGCTCTGATACCAAACTTGATCTAGATTCTTTCAGCTTCCAAAATTAACCAAGATATTTTACTTCTGTGATGTTAGCAAAATTGCATGTGAAATAGTATGACAAACCAAATGTGGATACTTTAAAGAAGATGAAACATAACGACAACCATCAAATCAAAGAACACACACAACTTGATAATGGAGTTCACCCAGTGTGGGTTATGTCTTTGGGCCCGATGTTAAGAGTTGGGCATCCATTTCATTAATTACTGCAAGATGATGATGAATACATGATGTGTTCTTTGTAAATACAAGGAAAAACTTCCTTAACTAGAGTGGCATGTCTCTCCACGAGACGTTCTCCTATAAGAAATCTCACTCATAAAAGCTCTCCATTGGTATGACAAAATATCAAACTCTCACATGAAGTGGCATACAAGGATCTTCCAACATAGTAGCGAATAAGGATCTCAACATCAAAGCATCATATCAGCAAAAATCAAAAGAAGACATGGAATCAATGCGTCTTATACCTCCACATCCAGGGATGACCAAAAAATTCATAGCTTTGCTAAAGAAATAGATTGCACAATTGAATTCCTGGTGAAAAATCATGAAATATGACCTTAAACTTGACCCCTTTTTAACTTGGTCAATTTTGGGCTTCCTGAGAATCTTAAAGATTCCTAAGATTCTCTTCTACAAGCTGACTAAAATTTGGCTACTCTGATGAAGGAGCTAATCATGCCATCACGTTCCTTGTGAAAAACTAGTTCAAATGAGTATAAACTCGACATATTTTTGACACCTTCAAAATTTTGCCCCCAGGGAATCTTAATGATTCCTCATAGAGAATATTCTTTGAAATATTCCATAAAATATGATCTAACAATATTCCTAGAATATTCTTGAGATTCATGTCTTCATTGGCCTTATTGCACCCTCATCTCTCATGTATTCTCCATGGTTCCTTTTGAACCATTTGAATGACATTTTATAACAAAGTGTGAGGATGAATAAAACAAAATGTGTGGTTGGCACAATGGTTGGCATAGTCATTTTAAGTTAAATTTTGTTGTAGAGGTTTTGGGTTCAAAATCCATGGACTCGTAATTTTTCTCTAATATGGTTTTCAAGCCTAATTTTGGTTTTAATATAGTTTTCAAACCATATAATATATGGAAATCATATGTCCATATTGTAACGACTCCCAAAACCATGAGAATAAGAAAAAAATAGAGGTTGCACCATGCCAAGGTCACTTGGGCCTAATTTTAGGTATCATGTGCAACCATGTGTTTGGGCCATGTGGCAGGCTCTCATTGATCCACATCATTTTCCACCTACTTTCCATGTGTTGACTTGTGACATTGCCATGTCACCTGCTTGTGGGTCCACCTGGTTTGCTGATTGGGTTGCCACATTAGCTCTGTGGGTCCCACTAGGCCTTCTAACTTTTATGCCATGTGTCATCTGCACGGCCTTCCACATGGCATAATGTTGAATTTGACTTTTACTTTTTCCCATTTTCACTAAAACTTTGACTGAGGCATAACTTTTGCATACAAAGTCAGATTGAGGTTTTGTTTGCGTCATTGGAATTAGGAAGACACGCTCTATGGTTTGGTTTTGACTTCAATGAAATCTAAAGAATTTGATTTTTGAACCTTCTTGGAGACACCTAGATCAGAAGGTGCATCCACTTATGTCATATCATTATCATGTTGGATAAATACTGGCTCTTTAGATATTATTCCCTTACCAATTCCATTAAAGAAATTTGATGGGGATTTGTTTAAGCCTCATGGAATCTTCCCTTTGCTTCCTATAGAAATAGGGGGAAATACGGTGAATGTAGAATTGAAATTGGTTGATGTTCCACTTGACAAAAACCTTCTACTGGGATGAAACTGGACATATTCCATGATGATGATGGTATCAACATTATTTCATGTAATTGTGTTTTTTTACTAAGGTAAAATCATGACTATTGATTAGTTTTCGCATAAATTTCCTTTATCTTACTAATTCATCAAGACTAAATTTCTCTTTGATAGATAATTATAAAAAACCCTATTAGAGCATGGGTATTAATATATAACCTACCCTAATGAGGACATTTAATATCCCAATTCTTGTACATTATATCAACTATACTCCTTTTTTGTGCCTCGTTTAATGAAAGTCAAACTACACATGACCATAAGTCTAAAAGGAATAGAACGAAGAAGAGTAGGAAGGAGAAGTGAAAAATAAATTCCTCTAGAAACTACAAGTCATGTTGTAGGAAAGAAGCTAGCTTATATGAGTGATAGTGGGGACAAGAGTCTTAGAGTCATTGCAAGTCACGCTAAAGACAAAAACTAGCCAATGCAAGTTAGCTGGGGGCATTAATATTATTGAGAAATATAGACAAATAGGATATGAGGCTAAGTTACCCTGTAATATTTGTAAGGTAGGTCACCTTGCTTATATTTGTCTTGCTATTCTATAGGTATAAAGAGAATGGTCCTTGTATAAAGGATATTCTACCACTAAACCACCTATATTCCAACAATCTATTCAACCATTCATTGACAAAGTAGTTGAGTTGACTTGATCCCACTCTTCATTTGGAGAGTGATTATTCCACAGAAGAGGTCATTATGATTCAATATTTCACTAGTCTCACTCTTTTTTTGTTGGATTATGTGTCTTCCAACCACGTTTTCTATATTTCCATTTCAAACCTTCTAGACATAGGCCCATTCCACTCACCTTAAGTATGTTCTCTCCAAATAATAGCATGATTTCCTTTAATTTAAATAATATTGTTGATCCTCACCTTCTTCTACACCTAAAATAATGATTGAAGTTTATTCAACAAACATTTATCAATGTATAGTAGATGAAGTAACCTCTACAAGTATTTTATCCTCCTTCGTTTGGAAAGCTATTGCTTCTCCCAAGATTTTGTTAACTATCGGTTATTGGCTTTATTTCGATAAAATACCTATTGAATACCTAGAAATTCTTCCTTAGTTTCATATCATGTTAGGTGGGAAGACCATTGTAGTCAATATTATAGTGGTGAATATCCCATTGGGCTTCAATATGCTACTTTGGCATGCTTATTTCTTTTTTATGAATGTTGTAGTGTTTATGATTTTTTTAGTGATGTATTTTCTTCACAATGGAAGTATTATCATTATCGATCATGTTACATCTGATAATCACTATCCATATTTGACTTATCCTAGGATACCCATTTATATGTTCCTAGTAATTGAGTGGAATCTACCTCATCACATGGAAATTATGTAGCATCATAACCCTAGGGTTCAATTTCTTCTAAGAAGGGGCTTTTATGTGCATGCTTTCATTATTGGGATATGATCCTGATAATTAAACAGGTGATTTATCCAATGGGGGCATAAGAACCCTTGCTTCCCCCTATTAGCCTTTGTGACCTTGATTTTCCTATTGAGTCCAATCTCGATATTTGTAAGTCTCAAGCCTTGGCATTTTGAGTCTTCACTGCATACTTTCACAAAACTGATTAGAATCTCCATCATATAATGGAACATGGTAATTTTTTTTCTCATTTGGGCCATCAATTCTCCTAGTTTACATGATTTATCATACATTGAATTGCATTTGTAGGCGGTTATCCTTGAAGCCATGACTAAAATTAAGAGACTATTGGAAGTTACACATCATTGGTCATCCTTTATTTTTAAATTTGAGACTTTAGGGGATGACTAACAATGTGATCTACCTTAAAAAATACTATGTGTAAGCCACAAGGTTGCATTATGTTTTGTACCATATTGTACTTTTAAGGTTTTTTTTTTTTTCAATTTTTATATTCCAGAAAATAGTGTTTTGTTGGATGTTCATATATTGGATTTATTAACTTCTTGTTTAGTTTTCTTTACCATGTTTACAAGAATTTAGATATACTTTTCTTTGGTATTTTTGAAATGGGTTTTCTTTGACATGTAAAGCCGTGAAACTATGATACATGTTAGGTTCATTGCCTTGCATTGTACATTATCAATTTCATATTCCATTTTATCCTAAGGATCAACCCCACTAAGTCTTGATGTGAAGCCTTCTCATTTTTCACAAGTGTCATAATTAATGTGATAGATCCTACAATTCATGGGTGCTCTAGTTAGAACCCTAATTGCAGTTTTGGCACCCATGAATTAGATTTTTTTTCCTAGCCATTAACTACATGGATCCTACATTTTTATGTTTTAAGTTGCATTGTTGCGTCACATTCCACTACTTGTCATTTTAAGCCTAATTCCTATTTCAAAATTTCATTTGTTGCTCACTACTCCTACATTCTCTTAGCCACTTCCCTTTTAATTTATTTACCTCTATAACTTGAAATCTTCTATCCCTTGAGGAAACACACTGAAGAGTATCCATGTCCTACACATCTTGCTTGTGTATTTCATAGTTATGTTCCATGTTCTTGGAACTAGTTTTCTTTCTTGTCACATTCCTTCTTTCCACTACATCATAACATTCTTTTATTCCTTTTTAGGACTTAATAATATTAAAAAAGAAAAAAATATAATATTATAAAAGAATGAGAGAAGGGGGAAGAATAAAGATCTCTATTTTAATGGTAGTTAATGTGAGTTATGTTTCCCTTAAATAAATCACTTACTTTTGAGTCATTTTCTTAGCAAGTTGGGTTTAGTATGGCCTTAGGAAGTCAGAACTTGATTTATGAGTTTTTCACTCCAAATGGTTACTCTTCCAATAATTATTGAGAGTTTTCTGCTACTTGCTCTATTGCAAAATTATATGATCTTTCATCTTTGCAACAAATGCTTCCTAATCCACCATTATGTCATGCTATGGTCAAAGGGAAATCTTAACTTGTTTTGACTATTTCTCAAATTTTCTTGGTAATCCATGTTAGCCTTCTACGTTTTCAAGTTGTCTCAAGATCAAAAATATATATGTTATTTACTCATGCTCATGTAGAAGGTATCCATTGAATTCTTAGTAGCAAGACATACACATTTCTATAAGATTTTGACTTAAAGTGTCACCCTAGTCCTATTTTCATCATTGATAGTTCACCTTGTGCTTAATAGATAACATTTCATCAATAGTCACTAATTGGGTGGTTTCCCACATTTTCAATGTCAAGACCTCTATTCACGCATTGGGATTCATGTTGTTCATTGTATTTAATTTTCATCATTGGTGTAAATACTCACGTTTATCACCAACTTTCATTATCAATTATTGCTCAAAGGGCCTCTTTTTTGCGAAATTCCATCTCGTGCATGCAGGGGATATACTTGGTGGTGTGCCCTTTAATATTTTGGTTGAGCCCTTCAAAATCATTCTCTTTGTGTCCACTCATGTTGGATGATGAAATATTCCATAGGTCCATCCTTATAATGAATCTCTTCCCATAAAATTTGGAACTTTTTCTCTAGGAACAAGATACATATACTTTATAGTACCTTTATATTTCTAGTCATTAGTGGTAGGAACGCTTACTATTGATAATGGCAGTACATAAATGTTTCTTAATTGATAGATTCTACAATTCTTTAACATCAATACATTTATTCACATTTGATATAATACATAGGTACCTTGAATCCCATGATCATTGTTATTTGAATTTTTCACATTTTTAAACTTTACTCATCAATTATTGGTAATCAAATGATGCCTTGCATGTTTGACATTAGATCATCTATTCACAGGGTGTAGACTTGCACCTTCCACGACTTCAGATTGAAGACCTTGAGCCATTAGTAGCATACACTCATTATATGATTACTGAGTTGTGAAATATAGAACCACTCACCTCTATGACATTGGTAATTTTGGGAGGATCAATTTGTACATTTCAGTTCCAGTTATCTTATGGAGACAAATTGAGGTATATCTCCACTACATATTTTTTCATGTCCATGATCATTTCTCCTATATATACCTTTAAGAATCCACAATTTATTTGATTTGGTCCCATGCATTTTCACACATAAGCATGGGTATACCGACCTTAGAAAGAGAATGGTATCGTAATCTCTCTCTTTTGATCCAAAGTATGGTGAAATCCACCCGACCCCACTCAATAGCTTCCTCCATCATATTATAATGTATTGGGAATTAACTTCCATTTTAACCTCACACATTAGGGGATATATTGTATAGAAAATCTGGCCACATCATTCAACTAAGATGCATGCTATTAGTATTTATCCAATCTTTACTTGATTTTTTTTACCATGACCAACTAAAATTCCATAAAATATCCTTAGCATCCACTCACACTTCCTACTTAGTAAAGAAGTGAATTCCCACCCTATTCCTTTAACAAAGGAGTAACCACCTTCAAAAATAAATAAAAAAATATGAAAATGTGAAAATTATGTAGTCCCAAGTGGGGTTTATGGAAAAATTGGTTCCATAACTTCCTAATTCCCATGAAAAATAGTCTCAACCATCTTGAAATGGTATAAATGAGACCCAAAGGTAGGTTAATGTGCAAGATTCCTTGTGATACCATACTTATCATTTAGTTCAAAGTTGTGATACCTTTTATCCCTATGGTTTTTATGACCATCATGTCTTGAGATATCCCATTTTTGTTGTTTCCATCTCTCATTTCTTGATATAAAGGCCTAAACATTACTTGTAATTTCCTTCCTCACACAAAGTAGAGAATTGGAGGTGAAGCAGTCCTAAGTGGCCCAACACAAAAGGAGCTTAGATGTTGGTTACGAGTAGTGTTGGTAATAGAGTGAGGTAATCTTATATTGTACTTCTATTTATAACTAATAAAATGGAAATCTCTTTTCTTTCCCTCCTCTAGATATTGAGTAATTTATTTTTATTATCGTCTTTTTGTTTCTAGTGTTGGTTCTTACATACTTGACTATAGTTAGTTGGTTATATAATAATTCAATATTTATTTCCAAATTAATGTACTTACCAACTTAAGAAGAACTGCGACCTCAAAATGAGAACTCTACACCAAAAAGGCCATATTTATTTTTCAAAAACACTAAATCAAACCCCCATTTCAAAAAATGGTGATACTAATAGCACATTTTTAGCGGGAGGTTAAAATAACCCCATTTCAAAAAGTGGTGCTACTCGTAGAACACTTTTTGGTGAGGTGGTTGAAATTCCCCCATTTCAAAAAGTGGCACCACCAATATCACCCCACATTTTTGGGATCAGAATTACAACTTGGTTGAAATTGTGAAATCAACAATTGATACTACTCCAAAAAAAAATCTTAAAATCAACCCGTAAAACAAAAAGTGGCACTTGCACTAACATCCAATTTTCTTCAAGTTTAACATTACAATTTTTTTGAAAATCAATCTTTGAATCCAAATGGTTAGCCCTGGTATTGCACCAAG
This sequence comes from Pinus taeda, assembly GCA_000404065.3. NCBI lineage: Eukaryota > Viridiplantae > Streptophyta > Pinopsida > Pinales > Pinaceae > Pinus > Pinus taeda. Next base: position 168,124 of record APFE031084110.1, read on the forward strand.
AGTGATGCAACTCCCAGAGGCTCCTCAACTCTATTTATCAACCAGGAGTTCATACAAACTTCGAGGTGACAATGTTATATACACAGTAGATGGAATTCTACTCATGCCACCCTCAACTAGGTCATTTGATCATAAGGGCTCCAAGACAATTCTTCTACTGAATTAGGGGGAATTAACTATTGAAAGTGAAATTTGAAAGCTAGCCCTAGTGTTGGCTTGTTGGGGCCTGACCCAGTTTTATCGTTAGTTAGCCAAACAAATCCCTACACTACTGGCCCTTTCAGCATCAGCCTGTGAAACACGAACCGAAGTCTCACCCGACGCAGTACGGGGGGATGCTGGAACCAAGTTTCCACACCCTGAGATGGTTGTGATGTTGGTTTATTCCTTCTATTCCTGCTTTTGTACAGGTCACTTAGTTCTAGGGCTTACCAGGCTAGCCCTTTATTCTGCCCTTCAGTACCTCTATGAAAAGGTACGATTGACCTTCGCGCAACCCTAACTTGTGGCTCAGGTGCTTTCGCACTGCTAGGGTAGCGTATCATGCAGATTCCCAAAATAGTTTAAGTGTGTTACTTATCTTATTAAATAATCATAGTTAGCACTACGTAAACAGATGTTCTTACTTGCATTCACTTAACCAATGTAATTACATACATTTGCGTATCATACAAGCATTATAAATGAAATTCATACATAACATGTCAAGATGCATTAATAGGAAATAAAGACACAAAATTCGTAGAATGCTTTTCTTTATTGATATCTTTAGATGATTACAGACTCTATCCACCCTACGCACACAGCTGCAGGGGTCTGCGCGCTCAGTTGCTGACTTCTACCCCAGGCCTCTGTGCACTTAGCTGCAAAGCCTCTACCTATGCTACGACCCGAAACTTAGTCTTCTTACTTCAAAGCTATGACTATTTGGTCGAACTCATCACTCTAAAACTACTTAGATCTTACTTACTTAGCTCTTTTTATACAATCCCATGGTCCGTGGACCATGGGTAGATATTTTATAACTGACTTCACTTAAAAAAAATAAGGGTAGACAACCCTTTATGACTCATGACACCTTCATGCTCCATGACCACAAAATGTGGAGACTTTACAAGTTTATTACAAAATTTGACCCAAAACATGAGCTTTTAGCCCCAAAACCATCCTTGGGGGATTGCGTTCCCAACAGGCCCCCAACACAAACATCGTGACTTGCCCTCGAGTCACTCGGAAAGCATGAAGATCTTAGCGTGAAGAATTTCTATCTCGACTCGTATGACTGCAACCTCGACAGTGCACTGAGCTGTCATCTGCTTCGCATCTTCAACCATCTTCTCAATCACTACTCCTAAACTATTGGCCCGAAGCTTTCACTGACTCGCTTGTAGAGTTGAAAGATTTCCTTCAATAGGGCCTATCACCATGTAAGCCTCATCCAACCAGGGTTTCAACTGTTCCTTTAGCACTGCTTCCTTATGCAGCGTTGCATCCACTTGTTCTTTTAGTTGCTTGGCCTCTTGCAACTTTGCTAGTCTTTGTGTCAGCGCGACGATTCATGTTGTGCCCTTGACCTCATTATAGCGTTGTTGTAACTCACGCGCTTCTGTCTTGAGTCACTATACATTAGGGTTCTCCTTCAAGCTTGTCAGGACCTCAAATGACTGCTCAACAAGTTGCGTGCAGTCTACTACTACACTGTCCATCGCTGCTACTGCTTCTGTGATAGCAGAGTTGAAGGCTAGGAATTCAAATGTAATTCTATGATTTGTAGGTTCAACTCCAACAAAACCCTTGCCATTTTTGTCTGAGCATCACACACCCCTGTGGCCAGCTTGCGGATGTGCACCTCGACTAGTTCTTCCTCAGGAATGGCCAACTTCAGGACCATTCGGCATGCCTCCTTAATGACCTACATAATACGCTTGTTTTGATTGGCCACCTTGGTCACAACGATGATGGAAGAGTCTTGTTGTAGTGCCATCTTCTCATTGTTGATCCAATTCTCACTAATCACCTGGAGGGCGCGGTGCTTATGGACCCTCAACTCTGCAATCACTCCATCCTGCAAGAGGTGTAGCGCTTCATTAGGGAGCGTTTCCAGATTCAACCCTACTCCCTTTAGGGCACTGATAGTGGGTCTGTTAGCTTCATTCTCCATGGTCAGTGCTCCATCGGGCAGAATTGTCACGTTGGAGGCCTTTGCGCACAGCAGCTCGACAACTTGTGAAGTGTCGATAGCAAGGCTGGTAGATACCGTGCCAGCCTGTGTCACATAGGTATGCAACTCCTAAAAACTTGTCTGGATAGCCCCCAAGATTATCTATTGCTACTGTTCAAACTATTGTAGGGCCTCCGCGGTGACATCCTGCACCTGTCACCGATGTCATGCAAATCACCCTCTATTAGCGTGATTAGGTCCAGTGATGTCTTGGTATCTTTGATTTCTTCCTGGACCCTCCTTTCTCCTACTCCCTTGGATGCTTGATGTGGGAGGACATCGCCTGCAGGTCTGTATTATGTTGTTTTTTCTACTCATTTGTCTCCTCCTTTGTCTCAGGTGAAGGCGACTTCGTGCATTTGTCAGAGCCTCACTTTGTCCCACCTATCTACTTTGATGCCTATTGCGCGGCATCACACTCCGCCTAGGCCTTATCAGCTGTGTCCTTCTTTCTCTTTTTGGCTAGTTGAATCATCTTTGCCTCCTCCTTCTTTCTCTGTGCGAGATATTTTCTTCCTCCCATTGCCAAGTCTGTTGTAGCGTGCCACTCTGTTGAGAATTGATCAAGTACTACATTAATGGCGTCATCCATTGCCAAATAAGGAAAGTCATACAATTTTTGCACAGGGTCCTTCTGCGCCCTGATGGACAGATGGTGAAAGTTTTCTTTAAACTCTGCATAGCCCTGCAGGTTGGCGTACGCCATAGGCGATAACCACAGTTTGCAATTGATGGCCATGCGTATGTTCATCTCCATGAAGATCCAGAAGATCTTGTTGTCCTTGATTCGATGTGCGTCCTTGGTCACCCACAGTGAAGTGTACTTTGCTGATTTTGGTAGGTCTGGCGTGATCGAAGGGAATTGTATGTCCTCTGGTAGCTCTCACACAACCAACACAATTGACATCAAGAGACACGCTTAGTGCAACATCTTGTTGAGCTCATGTGCTTCGTGGTAGTTTGCAAGGAACTCACCACGTAGATAGTCTACCTAGTTGAACTGGACTCCTTCAACGTACTAGGTAGCTAGAGTGAAGACAGGCGCCAACACCTCATCAGCGCGACACTTCCTCATCATCTCCTCTACTAAAATCTACGTAGCTACCTTTACAGTAGGGTTGCAGATGCTGGATATGGCATATTCATGCAACTTCTTCACCATATTAAATTTTTCTTTCATGGCCTCTGCGAGGGCCTGCTCACTACCTTTTCTGCCAAATATCATTGTCGGATTCTCTCTTGTGTAAGGAAACCACGTTATCCTGTGAATCAATCTATCCGTGATGGGTATTGGCTTCTCCAACCATAGACACCCATCATGCACCAAGCACAGTAGCTGCTTGATGACGCATACTGTCACTGGGATGTGGTTGTATTATGGCACCCAAAGTAGGTTGAGCAACCTTGCCTTGTCTACTCCTCTGAGCCACCTCCACAGCTCTAATGTAGTCGTTCCAATGGTTGTATCAACGATGCGGCACATTAGCTGTTCAGTTGCTAGGTGTGGGAACTTCTCATGGTTGGCGAAGTCCCAGTCTTCAAGTTTCAATAGAGGAACCCACCCCATGCGTGGTCCTTCAAAAACAATTTCATCCTGCAGCAGAGGGTGCAAGGGGACCTTGCTTTCATCGATGTCTTTTGGGCACCTTAGTCTTGCCCTTGCACAGAGGGACATATTCAGGAAATCGAGTGACAGGGTTAGCACCCTGGGCTTCAACTTCCTCCATATCATCTCCCACATCCTCATCATCCATTGGGAGGTCTTCGAGTTCTTCTTCTTTCGACTCTAAATTGATGGATTTTCCCTTCTCCTATGCAGTGGGCTTCGACGGGTTTCTTCTTGGCGATGCGTGCACCGGTATTGCAGGCTGCTTTCCCTTTTTATTCTTCGTGCTCTCCTTGGTTGGGGTCGGCTTTGGTCTCAACGTCCTCAGTGATTTTGGGACTTCGGCTAATACCTCGGCAACCTCTGGAGCAGCTACTTCTACCTCCATCTCAACTTCCGACACTAACTCCTCTACTGCGGTATCTATGGCTTCTGTGGGTGCTGACATGATGTTTTGCAAGAAATCCTATGTCTCTTTGGGCAATGTCTCAAATACTTTACTGGCTATCAGAAGTTCGTATTGCTTGCGATTCATGTGCACTTGACAGCTCAACAACTCAATTCTCAAAATGCCAAGTGTTTTTCACTGGACAACCACTAGTAATTTATAGGGCATTTGGAATTCAAATCTGACTGTTCCCCCCAAATTCAGTTCATTAATGACAGATTGGCAATAGATCTTCAAGGTTTTGACCTATTAGCCCTCATGTGCACTACTACTATTTTAACAGAAATGTCCCCTGGTTTAGCTTCGATGGTCCACATCTCGTCTTGCTCCGCTTTGGCCATAAGCCAGACTTAAAATATTATACACCCACACTAATAAATATCGGCAAGTCTGCTCTCGGTTCATCTCCTTTCCATTGCACTCTCCATTCTCTGATCCCCGCCATCGATCTTCTTGTAAGCTTCCTATACCAATAGGTTTCATTTTTCATGATTGACTGGAGAAGTGCCAAATATGTTCATTCTTTCCATGCTGCAAAGTTCCATATTTTGTAGAATTTCACTATATAATGGTGGTTAACTCTTACCACAATTGATGAATAGCTAGACAGTCTAATCCTGGATAGATCATGTTTGAATTTACTTGTCTTAGGATAGAGAATAAAGGTCTGTACAAACAGCTCAATCTTGGCATACAAGTAGTTAGGTAGAGAAGCAAAGGGTCTCAACAACTTAATCTAATCCCTGGAAGAGATAAGGGTAGACTTAGATAGGAGGGCAGCTAAAAGAAAAGTGAAGAATCAGGGTTTGCTAGTTCAAATGTACCCAATGAAAATGAAGAAAAAATGTCAGGTGTACTAGGCTGGGTAGGCAGTTTTTGATGTGGGAGGAGCAGGTCTATGAGCAATTTGCTCCTTTGGAACAAGTTTCATCTCATAAAAATCATAAGGTGCCATGGCAAGGTGGTTACAAAACAAATGGAGCATGACTAATTTCCCTCCCCATTTTTCCAAGAAACACTTACTAACATTCCCCCCAAGGACAATGAGATATGCTCATTGCCTTTAGTCCACTTCATTTCATAGAAAAAACTAAGTGAAATTGTGTTTTCACCTAGGCAAAACAAGCCACATTTCTTGTGTAAAAAGTTTTTATTCCATGTTGCCAAGTTTCCTAAAAACTTCATAACTTGGTATCCTCTCATTCCCCTATGCCTAAGTTTTCACTCTATAAACTTAGCCTTTGTCCATACATATCCATTCTACATATTCATATTAACCCCTAACTCTACTATATAACTCCTATATAACTTTTTCCCTCCCCCTATTATATAGAATACATAAAAAATCCCCCAAAAAAAATATCCCGACCCTTGGCAATATAGCCATATAATAAAGATTTTCGGGAATTATAAGGTTCACCTGGAACCTTATAATAACCCTTAGCGCACATAAAAACCTTGGGTTTCATTTAACCTTTGGTTATATGAATAACTAACCGGCCACAGTCCAGAGCTGAAATACACTATAAACCCCACAAAAATATTATATAGCACCAATATATTAAGGTGGGTCCCCATGTTGTGCCCCCCGCAGCTTGCCATTCGCCGTCGACCGTTGGATCGAGGCTCTCAGATCCAATGGTGTGGAACTGTATCGTGATGCCCCCAGTGCCCAAATGTTATGTTCCGGGAAAATGGTGGTTTCGCTACCATACAGAGGAAACAGGTTGATCACCCACATGTATTGCAACCCCCTGCTCAATACCGCCGCTACTCGAAAAGCGGTGCGATAATACCGCTTACCGCCCTCACTCCCTGTCGTTGACGTCATATCCACGTCAGCTCCACGTCATTTTTGCCACCTCAGCACCAAGTCATCTTCCACATCACCTTCCGTACCCCGCTACACGACAAAAAATCTACGTCATGATGGCGTCATCACAAAAAGTGCCAAAAAGCCAATAAAGCCGATTTTTGTTAAAAAAGCCTATAAAATTGGTTTTTTTTACCATTGTTATTGTGTTATTTTACTGATATTTTGCATGCATACGACGACGAATTCACCAGCAAACCTTTAGTCTACCACCTCGACCGCCATAGCTCGGCGCCCCACTCTGCAAATCGTCTCCCAACCAGCAAGTAACTCTAGTGCATTGTGAAAACAAGTATTTACCATAATCTTGCTAAAATCCCTCTGAATTTCGAATATTGTTCGGGCAACCTAGAAACTTGTTAAAATTCGCCCTGCTGCCTACACATAAATACACCAGGATCACTTATTCATCAAAAAACCTACACATTGCATACCTCTCTGTATAATTCACCCAGCAAGCCGAGAAAAATAGGTATTCACCTGACTCTTGCTCCCAAGCTCCCTGATTGACCTCCCTCTACAAAATTTCCCACTGAAACTACCATTTTGCCCACATTTTACTATAAAAACTACCAACTCCGCCCCACTTAGCAAATCTTTCCCATTTAAACCAAGCTCTAGCTCTATTTGGTCAGTAATTGCCAAAGGAAAGGCCCTGAAACTATTGCTACTCATTCCTTGCAGAAGAAACCCTCCAAGCTTCATTCTTTGCTTCAAATTCTGCCCACCAGAGTCAAAACAAAGCACTGCAATTTGCAAATCCTCTGGAAAAATCCCCAGGGCCTCTATTTTGCCCATTCCTGCTGTAAAGACCCACATTTCAATCAAAAACACCAGAGAACTTATAAAGATGGAAGCCCCTGCTCCAATAGCCCTCAATGTGGCCCCTCTCAATGCCCCACATAAAGAACTGGAATGGTTACCCCTAGCTAACAAGGATTTCCAGATTAATGACATAATGGGTATCAAATCTCATCTCTAGTCCTTCTGTGAGATCAGGAACAGTCATAGAAACAAAGCTGACATCTTTGGGATTTGGGAGTCCAATATGCCCATGTACTACCTTCCTTGTGTAAATGTTTTTCCTGACCTCATTCACCAATGCCATGCCAATTATGAGCCCACTCAAAGGGCAGTGATGTCTCCTTCTGGGACAGTTCTATTCTATATCACCCCTGAATCAATAAATGAGATGCTGCATTTCAAAACAACTAGGCCATTGACTTCTCTTTCCTTGGGATTTCTGCTTGACCAAGGTGCCAAATTGCCAAGTGCAGAGATAACCAGAATTGGAAAATATTTATGAAACCCAATTGTCAACCTTAGGAACCTCCTCCATACCTAGACACTTGGTTTAATGAAGCAGGAAGGTTTATTATTGACATGATAGCCTACATCCTGGGATTCAAAACCAGTGAGTATGTAGATGAAACCACATTGGTCCTCTTATCCATGTTTTCTCTAGGACAACCCCCTGCTGTCAGGTATGACTATGCCACCTTCATAGCTAATAAGATCCATGAGAAATTCATGAGCATGGATAGAGAAAGAGTGTTTAAATACATATCATACATATATCATTTGTTTCTCTACTATCAATTAGATAGTTTTCAAGTTCCACTCAGAAAATTTGATGTCAAGGGAGAGCCAAGGTCTGTAATCTTCTGGACCCCAGTCTTCCACCATGTTTACTGTTCTCCTTATACTTATTGTGAATTTATTGATCTATTCATATATCCAGCCACCTCTTTACTAATAACAAGTCCTCCAGATAGACTTTCTGGTGAAATGTAGAGAATTCTACAGCTCTCCAAGAGCTATAGCATAGGTGACTGGTACTTTTACCAGAATCACACTGTGATCCAGATATATGGCTGTGAGATGTGCCCCTATAAATTGCCAAAATATGTGCCAATGAGATTGTTTGCCCTGGAATACTTTAGACAATTCATCCAAGTAGATGTAATTCATTTCTGTGAGGCCAAGAAAAAGGCACAACTTAAAATAAGAAATCAACTGGGCCCTTTCACCTTCAATCAGAGGGAAGCCCGGAAAGAGGCTGATGAGATTTTAGGGCAAAGAATCAAACTAAAACAGATTTTCTATTGGGCACCATATGACCCCAATCATTTCATAAGTTATAGGAAAGTCAAAAATAAGCTGCCAGCATATGTTCACTGTCCAATCCCTGAAATCCAGCAATATGCTAATCAACAAGAGTGGCTAGAGGCACATTGTTTGAAGAGATAACTGGAGAAGAGAAATTGGAAAAGGAAATGAAAGAGCTTGAAAAAACACTTGACCTGGACTCTTTTGGACAGGTACCCTTTAAGCTACCCCAGCACATTGGAGGTGATACATCTTTTGCTGAGAGCTCACAACAAGCATCACGAAAGGCTAGTTCAACAGCAAAGGGCAAGGAAGTAATGGATACAGAATAGAAGACCATGGCTAATCAGCCCACCACAACAAGAGAACAGGGAGAAGGGCAAGCTCCCCCAGCTCAAACCAATGCATTAGAAGCCCCTGTGCTATAGAATCCTCAAAATGAGGAAAAGAGCAGAAAGAGAGACAGAGAAGAGGATGCCCCTACGAGTGGACCATCAGAACAACCAGGACATAAGAGGCAGAGGTTGAATCCCTATTTTGAGGAGGAATTTGTGGAAGATACCACAAGCACCATGAGAGATCAGGAAAGGACCAAGCAGCAAACATCTCCATTACCTGGCACCTCAGCTAGCTCATTCTAGCAAGAGCTAGAGAGGCAACATAGCGTGGAAGTTTCATCCACCAGGCCTCAAAGCAAGCAAAGCTCAGATATCAAGAAAAATTTCACCGAAATAAAAGCTAGAAATGATCCAGTGAGGATGCAACTTTATAATCATCTAATGAGGACAGCACCTACCAATCAGCAAAGGCTAATGGCTGCTTATGATATTCAGGAAAAGAAAATGATCCTCAACCATTTCAAGCCCAAGACACAACAACCCCAGTCAGCTGCTGATTATATAAGAACCAATCTAGAAGTTTTCTCTAAAGATATTCACCCAATTGACCAGATTGAATTACATATGCAAACTGGGGAGATGGTGTATTCCACCTTAGCAGATAAGGCATTTCTTGCTCACAAACTATAAAATTCATTGCACAATAACTCTACCCAATTAGAATTGGAAAAGGCTTCCTCCTTAGCTAAGGACAACATGATTAAGTCCTTAGAAGAAATCATCATCGAGCTTGGGCATAATCCTAAGGATGAAAAGGGTATCAAAGCACTAATCAATAAGAAGGAGGAGGACATTGCAGCCGTCAAAAGGAAATTAAAGTTGCCAATTACAATGCATCCACAAATTTCAGAAGTTGCAAAGCAGAAAGAGGAAGAGTACATGGTAAGTCTGCTAATGAGGATGAATGAGAGATTGACATAATAGAGCAAGCATTGGAGAAGGAAATTAAAGAGAAGTAGGGAGATTCGACCTCCCAGCCACCTGAAATAGCTCCAACAGGTGCCACTGCTCCCCCCACAGGTACAACAACAGTCCCTCCTACCATCCCAGCATCAACAACAGGTACCTCAGCTTCAGCAGCAATAATAGTGCCAGATACTAGCATGGGCATGGATGAATTAATGAAAGCAGTAAAAGAGTTGGAAGCTCAAATGTAAGAGCTCAAAGAGGAAAAAGAAAAACTAGCCAAACTAGAGGTGAGCTATGACAAGTCAAAAATAACAGTGGTAGAAAAAACCAGAGAAGTAAAGGCCCTGGAGAACAAGGTGAAATCATTGGAAAAGGATCTCACCTTACGTAAACCTCTAGGAGACATCAAAATGATCTTGTGGACCAAGATTGGCCAGTCTATTACTGACGAATGGCAGTCAATTCAAACCATCCATGAACAAATAGAATTGATAGAAAGGGCCCAAGTGGAAATTCAAAGGGCCAGAGCATCATTGGGAAACATGCATGAGAAGGCTAATAGACTCATCCATTTTTTGAATACTCATACTAAAGAACATCTAGCAGCTTTGGAGATCACGGATAGGACAGGCACCATTTTGACAGTGAAGAAGGTGCTAACAATGAGGAATTTTGTACAGACTTTGGAAAGGAAGTGCCAAGAGATGCAGATGGATATTAATGCCTTCATAGAGAAGTTCACAATCTTGCAGCAGAAGGGTCTACCCAGTTTACTAACCAGCAATCAAAGACTGTTATCACATCAACAATATGCTCACAGGGTAAACACTTATGTTACAAATCAAATCACTGCATCATCAAGCACTTCAGAAGACACATGCCCTCCCTTTGGACAGAGTTTATATGACAAATTGGAAAATTTGTTTTATATTGAACATGAAATAAATCATCTTTTTGAAGTCAAGCCTACCTTTTATAGGTATACTGAGGCTGATGAAACACTTGTAAAAATACAAAGACATTAGTTGCCACTAGACCAGTGGTGGCAGAGCATGCTGGAAATTTTACCAAGGTAATTTGGATCTTTTTGTTTATATACATTTGGTCGAATAACAAGACACGTGGCAGATATAATAAAGATGAAAGAAATAGAGGAAGGAGCTCAAGCGAGGGTTAGGACGCATTAAAGCTAAATCAAGAGCAGGTGAAAGGATCAGGATAGCAATGCAGGAATGCAAAGTAAAGACACAGCTACCAGCCGACTTCTCGAAATGAAAAGTCAAAAATATCTTGTCAGTTAAAGCAGTCAGCACAACCACAATTACTCCTACATTTATTTATGCATTTATTCCTTTGTCAGAGTAGGTAAAGGAAGTTACTGCTTCATATCTTATCCACAAGATATTTTGTAACTCTCTTTTTTATAAATACCTCCCCAAGGAATGTATTCGGGGTTGGTGATTTTCCTCTTTGGACCACACTGTAACTCTGATATTTTTTAATACAAAGGCTCTTGAAGTGCATTGCTGCTAGACCGTCTGAATGTGGATTTGATGATTCTGGGCTCTGCTACAGAATTCCCGTGTCTTTCTATGGATCAATAAGTAGTTCTAAACTGTGTTTTGTGTTTTCTATGTTTGAAAATTTCATAAATGTTTCATAATCTTAGCAACAGGGAAAAAGAATAGCCCAGAACTTTTTTAAATACACTCTGTGTTCAATTCTTGCTGTTATTTGTGTTTTCTTCAGAATTAGGATAAATAGAAATTCTTAGATGCTTCTGTTTCCACTAATTCTTTCACTTTGAAAATTGCTAAGGAATTCTTCACTGCTCCTTGAAAATATTCATTCCCTCTGCCACCATGATGAAGGATTCTTGATTGCCCTTCACCCACCGGCTTACATTCCATCAATTTCTAGATTTCAATATTGTTCCAAAATTGATTATCTTGCTCTGTAGTATTTCCCTTCATCACAGAAACACACTCAACAGTCCATCTTCATAGACTCCATTTTCCCAATGGAATAAACTATTTTAGACTTGCATCCCAGCTCTGTTTAAAATCACCATCCAAACAAACTTAAAACAAAACTCTGCACATCATACCTAGCATAAAAACTTCAAAAGACAAAGTTAAATTATAAAGAGAGAGCCCTCTCTGGATGCAGTTTGGCTAGAAATTGCATCTAAAATATTGGTTAGTGGTTACCTTTGCCATATTCCCTTTTTTTCTCACAAGTTTTGGGGAACAACCTAAGTGATAACACTTCCCACTGATCTGACGGTCCGCACTTCATCCAACTAACGATTTACGCTCACTTGCTCTGAACTTTACCACTTACCGCCTGATGACTGTCCGATATAAACCATATTTCGCTCCCACCATGACTTCAAGCCTTTGGCAATTGATCTCCTCTGCCCATTCGTTCCGATCCAACAACCCCTGTACCCCACTTCCCACCAGTCACCTGGGGAGGAAATTTGTTGGCTTTGTCAATATTTTTGACAGTCGGACGGTTGAGCTAAAATAATAGAATGCATGGCTGAAAGGGAAAAAAACAACAACAGGATGCAGCCGAACCAACATAAATGATCATGGAATGCACTGGCACGAGTGAACCACCTGATAGTGCGACAAAATTACCATAATTTGATTACCATGTTTGTTATAAACAGAGCTCTCTGAGCTCATGTTTGTCTAGTTATGGCATCAAGTAGTTAGAAGACAAAGGGGACAGATTAAGACATCTCGAGCCTCAGTGAGTTCGAGAGTATTGTAAAAAGCCTATAAATGGCTGAAAGTTCGAAGGAATAGAGGTTCAACTTTTGAAGACTGTGGATACTTTGTTCCTCCCAGCGTCTCATCTTCATTCCAGTAATACAAGTTTCTTTTGCTGTTACATGTTCAATCATCATCTTCACCTCTGTCCTAAGCTTGCACTTGAATAGGTTATTCATGTTTTCTTCTGTGTTAAATGCTAGATAACTGTAATCTTATCTCTCCGTTGATAAATTAGATTTGTAAGCTTCATTTCCTTTCTGTAGCTAGCCATTCATATGTGTTTATGTATATATCTACTAGTACAGTTAGGATTCTCCATATATTCATTGAATCTATAAACTATTGAGCATTAGTGGTCGAAAGCCTTGTCAGGATGAGGGTGTTCATAGTTGAAACAATCATCTGACTTGATCCAAACCCCAATCCATTCTAATAGTTCAGAGAATGATATTGAAGATTTATATGTTTCCAGGCATCTCCAAGCTACAACCTAGGAGATTTTCTTGGAGTGCTAACATAATTGGTGCCATTGTCGGGGAGATGAGACTGAAGCTCAGCTTCCCTAGGGGATGACACAGATCCAACTTTGATGACAGACAAAGTCTGGACACTATTTGGGTTGTAATCATCTATTTGGTGACTCTACTGGAGGATGAACCTCTTGGTGACTCCACTCCATAGTTCTGGCTTAGTTTGTGAGGCATACTCAGAGAAATCCTCAGAAGCCACGAGTTGACCCAGTACCTGACCCTGAAAATATCATCAAAGAAAGAAAAGCATTGTAGAAAGGAGCATCAGGTTCAAGTAGCTCTAAATAATATTCTATATCTCTTCAAGAAAATCTTGTAATAGAACAAATACATGTTGAGAGTATAGCATCTAATATTAGTAGTGAGGAAAACATCTCAGAGATTCATAGATATCCTTATTCTTTAGGTTCTTATTTCGTTGTAAGCCCAAAGGAAGCCTCTCCTCCTATCCATCATACTCCTTTAGTCCTATCAATCACTCATCAACCCTCTGTCATTCAGACTTCCAGTACCCTTATAGCCACCACAGCTATGGCAACACCTACCAAAATGGAAAGAATCATAGTTGCTAGGTATGGACCTCTTATACTGCCCACTCCTTTGATTGCCATGCCTACTAGAGAATATCATAAGTATATGCCTAAGTTCACTGGGACTGAAGGTGTTATAGCTAAGGAACATCTTGAATCATTCTATAGCTATACTGATAACTTGGACATTAGTGAAGATGATGTATGGATGAGAGTCTTTGTCCAAAGTCTAGATGGAGAGGCTAGAAAATGGTTCAGAGAATTGACCCCAAGGTCTATAGCAGATATTGAGGCTTTAGATGATGCATTTCTAAAACATTGGGGGGATAAGAAGGATCTAATCTACTACCACACTGAGTTTGGGAACTTAAAGAGGGAAAATGGTGAGTTGTTTTCTGATTTTAATAAGAGGTTTAACCGCATGTACAGAAAGATTCCAACTGAAGTAAAACCCACCACTACCTCTGATAAACTCACCTATGCCAGTGCCTTTGATTCTAACTTCTGTCTACTATTGAGGGAGAGATGATGTGCTACCTTGGCGGATATGTAGGATGTAACCTTGGAAGTCGAATTAAACAACATGGCTGCAGAGAAGCTCAAGGGCAATGTTGATAGAAGGAGACAAAGGGGCGAATCTTCATAATCTTCAGATCCAAAGATAGATAAAATGACCAAGATGATAGATTCATTAGCCTCTGAAATCTCCAAATTAAAGGTTGAGTAGCACCTTGGGAAAGGAAGAGTTCCTAATACCTTTGCTCCTAGAAAATCCAAACCCATATAGAAGAACTAATGAGAAGTTGCAAATTCTGCAAAGAAGCACAGATGCCAATGAAGACCAAAGGGTGAAGACCCCTTTCCAGAGTGTAGTCATGGAAGAAGAGCAGTTTGAAGAAGATGATGAGATCCATTGTCTGGAAGACAAATGCCTCCATTTTGACCTTAGATGCCTATGAAAAGTCATTATTCAATGACTAGATCAACCAAGAGTGGGATGGTGGAGCTGTTCTGCAAACTGATGATCAACACATATATGATCTGAGGTCGAAGATGAATAATGCCAAGGAAATTCTTGTTCAGAGAGTTTTTGTCCCTGCAATACAACAAGCTAATAAATAGAAACGACCAGCAGTTGATCCCATCATCCTCAAAGCTCCAGCTCACGAGGTAAGAGGCCTTGACAAGTATCCTTCTCCTTTCAGTTTTGAATCAGAAATTCAGAAGCTAAGCATACCTATACCTTTGATTGAACTAGTGAAGAATGAATCCTTCAAGAGATATATCCTCGAGGTCCTTGAGCCTAAAGCCATCCAAGCCTCCATTGACTATGTAAATCTGCAAGACGACAAACCAGTTGTTCTCAGCCTAATGATTGAAAATTGTGATGACAACTCCCCATCATTCTATGTATCTTTGACTATTCATGACAAAATACTTCACAACTGCCTTTTGGACATAGAAGCTAGCCATAATCTAATGCCCAAGGTTGTGATGGATGAGTTCGGTCTTGACATTACCAAGTCTTATCATGACCTGTTTTCTTTTGACTCTAGAAAAGTGAAATGTTTTGGGTTAATCAAAGACCTAGCCATCACCTTGTCTTAGCTGCCCATTAAGAGAATGATGATGGATATTGTGGTAGCAGTTGTACCCCCCAAGTTTGGCATGTTGCTTTCCAGAGGTTGGATCAAGAGATTAGGTGGAACATTGCAAAATGATTCGTCCTATGCTACTATCCCAGTTTTTGGAGGTGAGAGTAGGAGATTATACAAAGAAGCTCAGTTGGTTTATATCATCAGTGATGAAAGGAATCCC
This sequence comes from Pinus taeda, assembly GCA_000404065.3. NCBI lineage: Eukaryota > Viridiplantae > Streptophyta > Pinopsida > Pinales > Pinaceae > Pinus > Pinus taeda. The sequence continues at coordinate 183,349 of APFE031084110.1, forward strand.
ACTAATCATCCCATCTATGATGTCGACATTGATTTTGGAGCCTATATTCTTCAGATTGAAGAATCCCAATTGGCCTCCATGTAGCTTAGGAAACCGGTTTTCTAGATCACAGAGGAAGAATGCCCACAAATTTGGGACATGTTCTTTGATGGAGCTTGCTCTAAGGAAGATACAGGGGAAATTGTAGTCCTTGTGTCTCCCACACAAGAATGCATTCATTTATCTTTCAAGTTAACTTTTCAGGTCACAAATAACATAGCAGAGTACGAGGCCTTGATATTGGGCCTAAACGTTGCTAAAGAAATGGGCATCAAAGGTCTGAAGGTGTTTGGAGATGCTGACCTTATCATTCAGCAGGTGAAAAAAACTTTCCAAGCAAAGCATCCAAGGCTGAAAGCATATAGAGATGAGGTATGGAAGCTCAAAGGTTCTTTTAATAGCTTCAACATTTCTTACATCCCTAGAATGAAGAACTAGCTTGCTGATTCCCTTGTTGTGTCTGCTAGCACATTTATTCCTCCTTTGCCTCCTAAATTGACTTATGAAGTTCAGGTGAAATAGAGACCATATCTACCTAAAAATGTAAAATACTGGAAAGTTTTTGAAGATGATGATGAAATTAATAGGTTTTTACAAGTCATTGATGAATTTTCTGAAATGCACATTAACCAAGAAAACAAAACCATTGAAGAATGCAACTAGTCCAAGCTAAAGGATGAAATTGGTCGGGATAGCATTGTTCAGCTGCCTAGGAACCATATACCCAAAGGATTGGTTCCCCTAGAGAAGTTGTTTGATCATAATGATGTACCTTATAAGCCTACCAAAAAAGAAAATGAGTCTGCAGTTCATAGACATAATGTAGGAAGTCCAACTCATCCAAAGTACATAAATCTGTCCACTCACTTGTCTTCTACCCAAAGTTCCAATTATTGCACCCTAATGAAACAATTTGCTGATATTTTTTCTTGGGAGTACATTGATCTTAAGACCTATGACACCAACATCATCCAGCATAAGATTCCACTCGAGAAGAACACCATCCCTTTTAAGAAGAAATTAAGACCTATCAGCCCTCTCTTATTTCTTTTGATTGAAAGGAAATCAAGAAGCTATTGGATGCCAAGATCATAGTTCCCCTAAGGTATTCAAAGTGGATAGCTAACCTTGTGGTAGTAAGAAAGAAGAATGGAGAAATCAGGCTTTGTGTTGACTTCAGGAATTTGAACAAATGCTCTCAAAAAGACAACTAACCACTGCCTAAGATGGAACACTTGCTACAAAAAGTTTCAGGGGCTAGAGTCATGTCTTTCTTAGATGGATTTTTAGGTTACAATCAGATTGTTGTACATCCAGAAGATCACAAAAAGACTGCCTTCACTACTCCTTGGGGCACTTTCATGTACTCTAAGATGACTTTTGGACTGATAAATGTTGTGGCTACTTTTCAAAGGGCCATGGACATAGCCTTTGTGGGAGAGAAGGACAAGTTTGTCCTTATTTACCTTGATGACATAACTATCTTTTTTAGCAGTCACAAGGACCATGTGCAACATTGAATAAGGTGTTTCTAAAGTGCAGATGGTTTGGAATTTTGGTGAAGCCAAAGAAGTCACAGTTTTCTCTAGAAGAAGGCAAACTTTTGGGACATATTGTTTCTATTGAAGGTGTTATCACCCTAAAATCTTTGTCTCTAAGCTTCGGTAAGTTGCCTTGTTTCTAATCATAGTCTTATAAGTTTTGAGTCAGCTCATCAACATTAGTGTCATTCTCATTTACAAACCCTTCTTTTAGTCATGGTGTTAAAGGTTCTCTAGGTCATTTGATGCTTTAAGAGTTATGTCATAAGGTTAGAAGTGTTCCAAGGTCATATCTCTTTTCCATCAAAGTCTGACAGCCTCATTCCATGTCCTAGAAGCCTCACCATGAGTTTGGAAGTCATATCTCACATTACTTTGGAGAAATTTTCAAACTAGCTTCGAAATCACTGAACTAGGAGTTTTCGTAGCGCGCTACGAAACCCCTGTAGTAGCCTGTTTTAGCAGAAAAACTCTGTTTTCTGCTTTTACTAGTCAATTTCTAAAAGCTTTCCTGAGCAGCTGAGAACTTAATTTTGGAAAATGAAAGAGGCTTTTATTCCTAACATGCTGCACTACAAAAACCGCTTTCAGTTTCTTCAAATTTATTCTGAGGTGGGAGGAATTTATGGTTAAACGTGCGCTACGAAACTGCTGAAAGTCAAGCTTTGTCTTCTGGTTTTAGCAGTCTTTTTCAAGATCAGTTTTTGGTCACATGAAAGGGTATTTTGGAATTATAAAGGAGGTTTATCTTCATCAACTCTCCTAATACAATAACCTATCTCAATTTATTCATAAGTGTTTTCAGTTGGGAGATACTAAGCTTTCATTGAGACCCTACTTTCAAAAAACGGATTTTTTCCTGTTTGCCACGTGTTTTTCAAGGACAGATTCGGAACAGCTGGAGGAATGTTTTAAAAAACCAGGAGATTTTTTTGTTCTAGACAACATGGGATACAAAAAACTCCTTCAGTTTCATAAAATGTGTCATGGATGAAGAGATAAAGGCTCTGCAATTTTCAAGGATCTAAACCTAAAAAACAGGGAAACATGTTCCCTAATTTCTAGGGTTTGTCATCAGCAGTTGGGTGACCACGTGGGAGGCTTCATCAAATTCGACTTCATGGAGTTTTAGGTGTCAAAGAATGCTTTAAATGCTTAGATAAGGTTGTTGAATCATAATAAGGAGTTACACTCCTAGTTGTATTAGGTCACTAGCACTCCTAGATAACAGCTAGTTCTAATTAATGGTTTGTTTTATGGTTAGAATAGGTGTCACTGATGAAAAATTCGATTTCTCTTGATGTGGGATGATGGAATACTATTTGTAAATGCTTTATATAGAGCATGAGGTCGAATTAGCAAAGGGTTGGAGACTTTTTGGCTCAGCTGCT